>VDFB02275162.1:0-72925 GCA_007258455.2 Sequoia sempervirens
TTTCTGCTATAAATGCTTGATAAATCTACTCTTCAATGCTCTTGACAATAATTTTTTCTCTTAGGATTGATCTCTTGAAGTTTTAGCATTTGAATTAATAAAATACCTATGTATTTATAGGTGTTTACCTAATTTCCCAAAAATTAGATTCCATATAAGCCAAAATTTGAAACTTGAATTTGAATCATTGAAATGCCACCAAAAAAATGTTAAAAATTGGGTCTTAGTACTTAAGGAGGACCTATTCACCCTTGGGAAAATGGGTCTTGGGACCTAAATCTAGGACACACAATTTCCAAGGTGTTTAAAATAATGTTAGCATTTGTTTAATGTTGTTTTACATTTTGTAATTTAATGGGAATAATAACGCTTAGGAATACATAATTTAGGAAATTAGAAGCTTAATTAATTCCAATTAATTAAGAGGATGCAAACATAGTGTGAAAATGTAAAGGAGTACATTTTCCTACACTACAAAATTTTAAGTATTGAAATGTTGAAAATAGGGTGTGTTCTACCTTTTGGGAGATGGAACACATGAAAAGGTATTAGGACCTTTCTCCTATTTCCTCCAAATTTGATTCAAGGAAACTTTAGAGATCTCAATCTAGGGATGGAATTAGGGAAATAGATCTACAATAAGGTTTCCTAGGGTATGATTAAAGACAATAAGGGGGTTCACCATCAAGAAAAGGCTTGGAAAGACAAGTAATGAAGTAACACACAAAGCCTAATGATATTTCTTAGAAAATGAACTCAAATCAGAATAACAAACTAAAGGTAAATAAAGGTGCACCTGGAAAAGTGAAGAGGCTTGAAATGAGGTCTATACTCCCAAAAATATGACTTTTAATGCACAATGGGACTCATACGCCAGTAGGGGTGATTTAGTATCAGTATAGGATTTCATACTAGAACTGGAATCTGAAACTGTTGAACCAAGATCTATAAAATATTCTTGAAATCTGATATACTAGGACTCATATGCCACAAGTAGTGATTTAGTCCTAGTATTAAGGTTGATCTGAAAATATGATATCCTCTAGTGTTCTCCTGTAGCTTCTCTCTTGTCAAATCTCCAAGTATGAAACACTAAATTACAACCTGTAGGTGACTTTCTGTGATCTTGCAATGTAAATGACAACATTGACAACTTCTCTCCAATCTTGCTCTTTAATGGATTTTCAACCTAGATCTGAAAATCACACATCAAAGAGAGGGAAAAATTTGGTTTTGTTAGTGGATAGGGGTTTTCCTTGGTCAAACCCCATTTTGGTAATCAAACCTTGAAATGAAATCAAATAGAATGAAGGAATGATGAATGAACAAATAAGCTATGTTGCAACTCACCAAACCCTTGAACAAAAGGCTATAGTCTTGTAAGTAATGGCTAGCATGAATTTGGATCTTGACTTTTGATTATATGTTATGGATCTTGACTTGAATGCATGCATGAATCATAAGATACCTACATTACAAATGTTAGCTCAAAAACAAACATGATGCATGATGACTTTGGCATGATACTTGATTTTTGAATAGTGCTCCAAAATGTTTGATAATCACTCTTCAATGATCTTGAATTGCTAGAATGCTTGAATTCTTAGATCACACTTGCTCATGAAAATTGCTAGGAGAAAATATGTGAAATAACCTTGTAAATTTATGCTTTTTTATGCCAAATTTCTCAAAATTACAACACTACAAGCCAACATCAGATCTAGGAGAATAAAATCCTGCCAAGAATTTGAATTTAAAATAGGTCCAAGCTAAGTAGGACTCATATGCTAGTTGGGGTGTATGAGTCCTAGTAGGCTAAGCTTCGAACACAAATTTCAAGAAATGTTTAGTTTCATGCAAAATTGAGGTTTAGGCCTTGAAACGTAGGTGGGACCCACACCCAAGGTGGTGTATGAGTCCCAAATCACTAAATTTGGGCCATACAAACCAAAATAATTAAATTATGAGTGGAAACTTGATATATGTCAGGATTATCCTTAGAAAGATGCATTAATTAAGGCTTGTGGATGCAAAATAAGACCAAATAAGGCATAAAGAAGTCCAATTTTAGCAGGGAGGGCCCAAAAAAGTGTGAAAATGTAAAGGGATACATTATCCTACACTACAAGTACAAAATATAAAATATAAAAAACTTATATTGAAATACATGTACATGATCACCAATTAAATATGTAATAGGTCATCATTGATCACCATACTATTTTCCTCACCAGCCTATACTACTTGTTTGGACCCTCTATTCTCCCAATACATCTATAATGATAGTGAGTGCACTCATGGAAGGTGACATCTTTTGCACTCTATAGATCACAATATCATCTAGAGAACAAATGATAACAACTATAGCATAGGTGGGAGGTAGCAACACTAAAATTTGATGATATTTCTATGTGATCATCTATTGGACCACAAGGATGGTGCATCTATGTGTCATTTTGTATAAGGGTGTCTATGATACTAGCAATGGCATGAATAGTTTGCAACTCCATAGTCTCCTTGATGCTTGATGGCACCATCATATGATGTATAGATTTTTGGGCTAGTGATCTTCATTGAAGGTTTGGTATTCCATGAACTTTTGGTTTATCTTGGGAAAACCTTCTACCTCTATGCTAAAAATCCTTCATATAAAAATAATTGGAAGTTTTTGGAAGGAAAAACACATAGCATATATCTAATTGTTTATATTATTTCAGTTATTATATGTGTGGATCTTATCAAGTGGTTTAGAGCTATGATTTGGGAAAAGGTAAACATAACCCTAGTTTTTAATATTTGCATATATTTACCAAATGGTGGTATTTTGTAAAATTATTTTTCCAAAGTTGGAGGATCAAATAAGGAATCTAAATAGTCTAAATTTTAGGTTTCTATAAGATCAATATTACCAAAATGGTTTGTAGATTATTCATCTCATTTTATTCACTCCTTATTTGGTGAAATGGCAGTGTTGTCTCTTTGGTTTTTTGTGAAGGTTTTCTACAGTTGATATTTCTTGGGTTATTTAAGTACTTTAACATGGTATTAGAGCTTGGTATATATAAGATCTGATTTCTCGAGTTACTATGTGCCAGCACTTGGTATATCAAAGATCTGGTTTCTTGAGATTTGTGATTGTGGTGTGCCTTGTGTGGAGGTTTTCCCATTGATTTGGTGCAGTATGCTTGGTGTTTTGCATCAATTTTTTTGCCTCTTCTCAAGGATGTGGTCACATTTGATCTATCAGGTTCATGTTGGCACTCTCAAAGTGCTTCTATAGGCATTTTTTTATTTGTGCATATCTTTTGCAAATAGAGGCTAATTTTCACAAACCACATATCAACAAAAAGCTATTTTAGTTACCTCTGCAATAGTTATGGAATTTATCTCATATTTTTCTATTTGGTGGTGCTCTTAATCCATTGAAGTTCAATATTGGTTTTGCTACATTTGTAGTTTTTGGGAGTTTCTATTTGTTGTTGAAGGTTACTGTCTTTGTACTTTTTGGAGATTTTTCATAGTTGATTATGGGGTTTTCATTGCATCCTTCTGTGATTATGTTGGAAAGGGGAAACTATAAACAATGGAGAGATGGTATCATTAAACATCTTAGATGGATTCATTTTTTGCCACATTTTTTATAATATGGTTCCCCTACCTAGTACTGATAGTAAGAAATTTGCATGGAATTGCAAAAGGGATCATGTCCTAGGAATTATTAAAATGCATATTGATGATGCCACTTTGGATGCTATTGATCATTTTAAGTGTCCATATACTCTTTGGATTAAAATATAGGAAATACATGGAGATCTTGATACTAAGCCATTCCCAGATGATCATGTTTCAGATTTTCTTCAGCCCCTTCATTTTTCAGGTATGATACCCTATGATCATGCTACTATGTAGGAGTTTGAATATTTCAAATACTTTGAGTCTTCAGATGAAGATGATGAGGGTTCTTTAGATGCTCCTTCTCCATCAGGGACAGTTAATGTACCTTCACCTTTAGTAATTCATTATGCAGAGTCATTAATTGAGACTCCTATCATTCATGTTCTATAGGACCATTCATTTTGTGTTGATGATTCATTGAGCATGTCTAGTGATTCATCACACCTAGTATCTCATTGTCTTCCTAATTGAGATTCTTATTTGTTGGACATTGGTTCATTATTCATGGAAGCTCACATTTCTGATTTGGAAGACACATTTGAGGGTATATCCCTCCTATTTGATAATAGTTGTGGTACAACTATTTTCACCCCATCTTAGTCTCTAGAGAATGCTCAGGACTAGTTTCTAGTGGTACCTTGTTTGTCACCCTCTCTTATGATTGGGCATGTTCTTGATTGGTTCGTGACATCATCTTCCAAGGTCATGGTGACACATGAGCAGATTTTAGAGATATTTTCATCCTACATTTGGATTTCTCTTGTTGATTCCTATCTAGAGTGGGAAGCATACCCGCATTTTTACTTGGTTTTGTTTCTTCTAAAAGGGAGACAAGTTGTTTTTCGACACTAGATCATGTTTTTTCTTTAGGCACTTACCATTTTTGTAGGAGATTACACATTGTTGGGGGGCTATATAGTCTCTCTCTTTCCCTCTTATGTGGGGGCCATTGATTGTGTATATATGATGTATGTAGTGCTTGGGGGGTGTGATTGAGTCCTCCATCCATGCACCATTTTTATTTTCTTTTCTCTTTTGGAGAGGGGCTTTTTCCCACAAGGTTTTTCACCTTTTCTCTAGCTGTGAAAGATTTCTTTTTGCATTGTAAATGGGTACCTAACATGGTTGTATAGTCGGGACCCGTACTGCTTTTTCATTCTCCCTAAGTTACACTTAAGTGGGGGTGTTAGGATAAATTACATTTACCGTCTTAAGTTTTAACTTAGGGACATTGCATTTATAATAGTTATGCATTTAATTATTCTTGGGTACTTTTTCCCATCCTGGGAAGTTTCTCACCCGTCACCTATTTCATGGCTTTAAAAGCCTATACCATATGTAAATTATTCATCTCATTCTATTCACTCATTTGGTGAAATGGTTGTGTTTTCTCTCTCATTTCTTGTGAAGGTTTTCAACGGTTGATATTTCTTGGATTATTTTCTCTAACATGGTATTAAAGCTTGGTATATCAAAGATCTAATTTCTCGAGTTACTATGTGCTAGCACTTGGTATATCAAAGATCCGATTTCTTGAGATTCGTGATTGTGGTGTGCCTTGTGTGGAGGCTTGTTCGTTGATTTGGTGGAGTATGCTTGGTGTTTGGCATCAAACTTTTTTCATCTTCTCAAGCATGTGGTCACATTTGAGCCATCGAGTGCATGTTGGTACTTTCAAAGTGCCTCTATAGGTATTTTTTTATTTGTGCATATCTTTTGCAAATGGAGGCCGATTTTTGCAAACCACATATCAACAAAAAGGTATTTTTGTCACCTTTGCAGTAGTTCAAGAATTTCTCTCATATTTTGTTATTTGGTGGTGCTCTTAATCCATTGAAGTTTGATATTTTTTTCACTTCATTTGCAGTATTTGGGAGTTTCTATTTGTTGTTGAAGGTTACTATCTTTGTACTTTTTGGAGATTTGTCATAGTTGATTATGGGGTTTTCATTACATCCTGTGTGGTTGAATATGTGATCTAACTAAAGAGATATAAACCAACACACCAATAAGACATTAAATCAAAGGAAACTAATTGAAAAGTAAAGCAAACTCTTAAAACAATAGCTCCTTCGAAAGTGTCTTATTGTGCTCTATCTCCAAGGATTCGTTGCAAGTACTGGCCCTCAGTTGGTGTAGGCAACAACTTGTTAGAATGACAACTTTAGAGAATGAGCTTATGCAAAATGCATGTCTATTTGCTAAATGATTTAAGCTATGATGTGAAAACTAAGATGCTATGAACTTGAAATAAAAATGTCTGAAAAGATTGCTAAATGCTGATTAGAATGCAACTATAGTAATAACACTAAATTCACAAATTCTAGGATTGTTTCAACTCACAAAGAGGTTGTATTTATAGGGTTTTTGAAGGAAAAAGCTTAGTTGGAAAAGATCAATGGTTGAGATTCAGTCTGGTAAGATGAACGGTGAGAGATGGAGAAGTTGGAGAGAAAGATGGAAGCTAGAAAGAAAGAAAGAAGATGTTTCCTTCCAACAAAACCTTTCACTCAAAAATGAAGGCAACTTGCCATTTTTCATCTTTAGTTATGAGTTGGTTTTGTAGTTGAAGATAATTTATCAATTAAATAATAATTTTATTTAATTTCATGTGACATGTGGTTTTTGGAAACTTCTAATTAAATATTGAAAAATATTTAATTATGTGTGGAATATGGATAAGAAGTTTCTAATTAAATATTTAAAAATATATAATTAAATGTGAGATGGCCTTTTAGAAGATTTTAAAGATCATTTCATGATTTTGGAAAAAAGAAGAATATTTAGAAGATTTAAGGATGATTTTATGATTTTGAAAAAAAAGAAGAATATTTACTTTATTCAAAATGAAGCAATGTGATTTTTAGAAGATTTAAAGATGATTTTATGATTTTGGAAAAAAGAAGAATATTTACTTTATTCAAAATAAAGTAATGTGATAATTAAATTAAATAAATTGTGAAACTTATTTAATTAATTAAGAAGAAATGGAAAAATGATTTTTTTAATTAGAATAGAAGAATTGGAAATTGAACAATATAAATAAATAATTAAATTTATTTATATGTAGATTGAATTAGAGATTTAATTAACTAACTTGTATTTAATTAATTACCAAACTTATTATAATGTGACCATTTTTAGATGTATAGATTTTTCCCCTCTTTGAAGTGATGTGTTTTACGCATTGCTTCGAAGAATTAAAAAGTTTGCTCCATATGTGAATTTTGGAAAACTGACGCCTACATGCCCCCTCGGGTGATGAATCAGATAAAATTTTGATGATTTTGAAAAGGTGCAGTGATTGACTGTCTGATTCACCGGCCGATAAAGTTGATTTGATAAAAAATGCTATTGAAAGATTGATATGAAATGATGATGATGATGATTTTGATAATTGATCTCATGATAGGTGAGAGTCAATGATAGGATGATGATGATTGACCTCATGATAGGTGAGGATCAATGATAGGTTGATAGATGATGGATCTATTAGATGAAAGGCGAGATGAGGAAGATGATGCAAAATGATGGATAAGAGAGAATGATAAATGATAGGATATTGGGAAGATAAAATGAGAAGAAAGAAAGCACAAATGGATTCAAAAATAAATATGATGTTGCCCCAGTCAAACTACAAGCCAAGATGGATTGATGATGATGATGAAAGTGTTGTTTGATGAGGGAAGGATACATCCCAATGATGATGATGATGAGAGTGTTGTTGATAAGGGAAGGATGCATCTTGAAACAACACAACGATAGGGAAAGATACATCCCAATGATGCTGATGATGATGAGAGTGTTGTTGATGAGGGAAGAATACATCTTGAAACAACACAAGGATAGGAAGGATACATCCTAATGATGATGATAATGATCAAAGCTTGTAGTAAGGCTAGGAACAAGATCAAAGGTATGATTAAATGATTTGTGCTAGATTGAATGGATTGATTAGATGAGATTGGAAGAAAGGATTGGATGAATTGATTGAGATGAGACTGGAAGAAATGATTGGATGGATTGATTGAGATAATGTAGATGAGATGTGATGGATATGATAATGCTCATGCACAAACTAATATGGATTCCATCTATATTAACCATGCTGATTTTAACTATGCAAAATGGACTACACACCGTTGTCATTTTGTGAGCCAACTTTATGCTTATTTATCATCATTGAGCCTTTTGATATGTTGAAAGTTAGTACAAGCATCGATGGTATAATGTAGACCATGATGACCTGAGTACAACTTCCATACAACTTCTATTGAGATTTGATAGTGCAAGATAGCACAAGCATCTAGGTATAATGAGACCGAGATGACCTGAGCATCACTTGCGTAAACAAGCAAGAATTAATCATTTTCCTATGCAAATTCGAAATGTCATCAATAATACTTTGTAGAGCATATCCTGTGAAAATTTGCACAATAATACTGATTAACTCACATAGAGCAGATAAAGAAAATATCATTCTCCTTCCTAGTCCCTCTAGTTCCAAACATCATCGAGGTACTCTAGAGAAATGATAACAATCAAGATAAAACAATTGAACATAAGTGTTAAAGTGATCAAACCATGATCCAGAAGAGATCATCCAATGAGAGTTGATTTGTTTTTTTTTTTTTATCTTGATTTGGATGGTCGATTGTTTGATTGATTGCGATTGAACTTGATGTTTAGGATGATTGATGTTTTCACTAGGTTGTCTTGTTGCTTGTCCATTGATTTAAGCTCAAAACAAGTTGCCCCCAGTGAGTTCAGGATTTTGCCCCTAGTCTAGGATGAGACATGACCATTTTATTGATGAAAGCATACAATTTATTGATTTTTTTTTGGATTTTGGAAATATTTTGATTTTTTTTTGGATTTGAATGTTTGCTGATTTTTTTTTGGATTTTGATGTTGTTTTGATTTTTTTGGATTTTTCAAGGAAATTTAAGATGGAATGGGATGACCAATTAAAGAAACAAGATGCCCCACAATATAAGAGAAGATGCATGATGAAGGAAGTGAATAGGATAAGATGCATGATTTTCAAGAAGATCCTTAACCTTGTCAAGATCAAAGGTGAAAATGAGGATAATGACCATGAATGATAAGAGGAAAATGGAAGATAGTATATGGATAGGGAGATGGATATGAAAGATAATATTTGCATGATAGGGGAATGGAGGAAGGGTTTAAGCATAAAGTTTCATGACTAATATCCCTCGAATATGTGCTCTAATAGACCATGGGAATGGGAATTATACTTATAAATGTTGGCATGATAGTAGAAGCTAAGGCCTTATTCAAAGCTTTGAATTAAAGGAGGAGAATGGGGATTGGATATTGGATAATGGATAGGAGGTTGGAAGGCTTGGTGATGGATAGATGGAAAGGATGGCAAGATTAACATTGGCACACAACTTGAAGGGTGATGGAGTGATGGAGGAATAGTGGATTTGGAAGGTGATATGTTTTTAGATGGGAGATGGGGAGAAGATTTCGGATTAGAAAATTTGGATGCCAATTTTGATTTTATTGCTTCTATGAGACTTTTAGGAATCCACATGACTTTTGATTTTGATATTTTCTTTATGGGCTTTTGTGGCCTTTGAGATTTTTCTCTTTGATTTATGGACCTTTGCGGTCTTTGAAATTTTTCTTTTGAATTGATGGGCCTTTGTGGCCTTTTGAATTTTTCTTTTGCTTTGATGGGCCTTTGTGGCCTTTTGAATTTTTCTTTTGATTTTTGGATCAAATTTTCTTTTATTTTTGCATGACTCTTCGAGGAGACATGTTGATCCTTTGATACATGTGGATTTTTATATTGAAGCTTTTGACATTTGGCACCCAAATTGCTTCCAAAAGCAATGGGAGGAGTGTATTGAGATGACTGATATGGAGTATGATGGATGAGTTAATGTAGGAAGAATTTTGAAAGTGGATCAAGGATGTGTGCCTTTGTTGTTCTTGAAGAATAGGAGATGGAGAAATGT
The DNA here is from genome assembly GCA_007258455.2 of Sequoia sempervirens. Classification (NCBI taxonomy): domain Eukaryota; kingdom Viridiplantae; phylum Streptophyta; class Pinopsida; order Cupressales; family Cupressaceae; genus Sequoia; species Sequoia sempervirens. The sequence goes on from VDFB02275162.1 coordinate 9,666, forward strand.
GGGACCCTAATATGGATGGAAGGGTTGATGAGCTAGGGTTGGGATGATAAGGACCAAGGATAGATGGAAGGTTTGATGAACTAGGATAAGGACCTAGGATAGATGGAGTGTTTGATGGACTAGGATAAGGACCTAGGATGGATGGAGAGTTTGATGGACTAGGATACCTAGGTTGAGCATGAGGATATGGATGTGCTTGGACAGAAAGGGGTTCTAGGATACCTTGCTCATGAAGGCCTAAGCCTTTTCCTTTGTAATTCATAATTTTGCACATTCGTTTACCCATGGGATATGCATTGTTTGTGAAACAAGATGCAAGTCCATTTTGAGGAGGATATGATATGGATGAAAGGATAGGTGTTGGAAGTAAATGGAGTGGATAAAGGTGGAGGATCCCAAATTATAGGTGTGGGGTTCATGGATAGCTTGAAGAGGTGTGAGAGGCTCTTGACATGAGGATGATGGGATACTTTGATCTTGACTAGGAAAATAATTGTTAGATGAAGGAGATGGAGTGGCTTGATCATCAGATGGAAGGGAATCTTTGGATAGGATGGAAGAATTTTTTTTCTCCTAGGATGCAATGGAATCATAAGAGAGTATGGATTCATTGAATGGGGTGGAAAGAGAACTTGGAAGAATATTTTGTTCTTGAGATGGAAGAGGATTATCATGGGTGAATAATGAAAGGAGGGGATCATCATATGGTTCTTGAGAGATGGTATCTTGATCAAAGATAGGAAGGGTTTGTAGAATTTTGGTATCATGGGATGGAGTGGAAAGAATGTTTTGATCGAGATGTGTAGATTGAAATGAATCATTGGATGTAGAGGATATGATAGAAGAAGGTGATTGAATGGAATTGTTATCTTGGGTGAAAGAATTGTGAGGTTCATTTTGAATTATGGGGGATGAAGATAAATGCATGACATGACAGGATTGGTCAATTTTATTTGATGGCTTAGATTTGGGCTTCTCATTTAACCTTTGCAAAATTCAAAAAAAAAGAATTTGGATGATGTTTTTGGAGGAGAAGAGGTTACATTCATATTTCCGTCAAAGGAATTCTTAGTTGTGCCCCCTTTTATTTCCTTGTTTTGCCTTTGGAGTGCTCTTATTTGTTGGGTAGGAATACTAAGATCATTTAAAGGAGTTTCAATCTTTTCAGGATCTTCCTTAATTTTCTCCATATCATAGTCAGAGGGAAATTTGGCACCTTGGTTTGCCAATAAAAGAAAGTATCCTTCTTTATTTCGCTCTAAGATCTTGTCCAAAATTATGTGAAATTGTGGATCATGTTCAGCTTCTTCAATCATTTCATTGGTTATTTCATCATTTGAACTATTCCCAGTATGAAACCTATGAAAAGGATTTTCTTCCCTATCACCCATGTTATAAGGTGGATCTCTTTTTTCATCTTCTTCTTTATGTTTTTGGGACCTTGTGACAACATGCATATGCTTATACCAATTTTTTTTACTAACTTTGATCACAAATGGGAGAGTGCAATTTGTTGGATACCTTAATCAAAATAGAATGATGGATTCTATTGATATGACTCAGGAATTTCTAATTTTTAGTTTGTGATTCCCTAGATTGAAGGATGATGATCTTGTTATGGTAATTAAACTAGAAATCAGAAATGGATGTGATGATGCACTTTGTGATGTTTTGATCTTAGTTTGAGAAAATAAGGAATTTGCAAAAGCCTAATGTTTCCAAGTTTTTCTCTATTGTTGATTTCCAATCCCTTAACATAAATGTCACAGTTTGATTTGTTAACTTCTTGTGTTTTCTGGATGATCTTATCTGAATTAATGTTTTGAAAACAAAGCATACAATAGGAAGACAATTGTTATTAAAGCTCTAAAATCTAAACAATGAGTGTATGTTCAATTTTTTTTTTTTTTTAAATGTTCTCACAGGTTTAGCACAGAACATACAATTCAGGTAGACTCACTCTTAGTGCTCAAGTAGGTCATCATAATAATCAACAACCCACATCTTAGAACTACGCCAACTCACACAACCGTGTCACCCCTGAAGGGGTGCCCATGTTTTTGTCTTTTCCAGGCGCGTACTCAGAGTGATGGAAGTGGATACCAGATCCCCTAAGCAAACAATCCTTGGTAGTTTTATGGTGAGTATCTTGGGGGGGGATTCTTCCCTCCCCTTGCACTGTGATTATTAGGATGTTCAAAAACTGACACGGTTGGTTACTACACTAGGTTCATAGTAAGGGTTTCCGTTTGGTGCAACAATAATAAACTCCCTTAGGAGACCTCCAACCTTTAGAACAAAGGCTTTGGGGATGTTTATCTTGCACACTACCAGAAAAATTGGGTTTCCCCATATTTGCTTTAAATTTTATAGTGGGGTGGAATAACCTGGCTTTAGTTTGAACCCACTTGGGTCATTCCTCTTGGGTGAGTACTTTTCCCTCAAGATCAGGCCCTCTACAGGATGTAATAAAGCATTTACAATTGCAGAAATTGATAAGGCAAGTATGGTATTGTGATCACCCAATTAAGGGGAGAGCATAGACCTATTTCCACAGACAAAGCAAACAATGTTCTTTTTAGAGCCCAAATGACAATGATTTAATCTATGTGAAGATGTTGCTTCACAACAAGCATTGGATTCATTTTAACCACAAAATCAATGTGTGGTGGCTACCCTAAGATTGCTTCATTTTAAATTCCATGCCTATCCTAGGATTGGTTCATTTTAAATTGTTGTGTCTACCCTAGGGTTGCTTCCTTTTAAGCCATAAAAGATCCTATCTGTGGAAGGCATCAGACTTAGAACCCTGTTTTAGTTACACCCTACATGTGCCAAAAGATCACACATATGCATTAAAACAAATAGTTAATGCGCTAAAACATACATCATAAGCGATGCAGAAAATCTTAAATGCACTAAAAGAAATCCTAAATGTGCTAATCTAAAAATGCAATATTTTTTTTAAACAAAATTTTGATGAAGTGAGCTAAATGCATGCGCCATTTTTTTCCCTAGATGCGCTAAAGTAATTGTCAAATGTGCTAAAATAGTTCCCGAATGCACTGAAAGACCTGCAAAAGTGCTGAAATAGTTCGTGGATGCGTTGAAATAGTTTGTAGATGCACTGAAAAATTCAACGGATGTGCTAAAACGCTTTTTTTTTTTGAAAAGCCAAACTTTATAAAGCGAAAACCTATCAGAAAACCTACAAGTAGATGTTAAAAATGGGGCAAAGGCCCCACGATGGGCACCAGAAATGTGTGGGTGAATATGTGATCCAACTAAAGAGATATAGACCAACACACCAATAAGACATTAAATCAAAGGAAACTAATTGAAAAGTAAAGTAAACTCTTAAAACAATAGCTCCTTCAAAAGATTCTTATTGTGCTATATCTCCAAGGATTTGTTGCAAGTACTGGCCCTCAGTTGGTGTAAGCAACAACTTGTTAGAATGACAACTTCAGAGAACAAGCTTATGTAAAATGCATGTCTATTTGCTAAATGATTTAATCTATGATGTGAAAACTAAGATGCTATGAACTTGAAATAAAAATGTCTGAAAAGATTGCTAAATGCTGATTAGAATGCAACTATAGTAATAGCACTAAATTCACAAATTCTAGGATTGTTTCAACTCACAAAGAGGTTGTATTTATAGGGTTTTTGAAGGAAAAAGCTTAGTTGGCAAAGATCAACAGTTGAGATTCAGTCTGGCAAGATGAACGGTGAGAGATGGAGAAGTTGGAGAGAAAGATGGAAGCTAGAAAGAAAGAAAGAAGATGTTTCCTTCCCACAAAACCTTTCACTCAAAAATGAAGGCAACTTGCCATTTGTCATCTTTAGTTATGAGTTGGTTTTGTAGTTGAAGATAATTTATCAATTAAATAATAATTAATTTTCATGTGACATGTGGTTTTTGGAAACTTCTAATTAAATATTCAAAAATATTTAATTATGTGTGAAATATGGATAAGAAGTTTCTAATTAAATATTTAATTAAATGTGAGATGGCTTTTTAGATGATTTTAAAGATGAATTCATGATTTTAGAAAAAAGAAGAAGATTTAGAAGATTTAAAGATGATTTTATGATTTTGGAAAAAAGAAGAATATTTACTTTATTCAAAATAAAGCAATGTGATTTTAGAAGATTTAAAGATGATTTTATGATTTTGGAAAAAAGAAGAATATTTACTTTATTCAAAATAAAGCAATGTGATAATTAAATTAAATAAATTGTGAAACTTATTTAATTAATTAAGAAGAAATGGAAAAATGATTTATTTAATTAGAATAGAAGAATTGGAAAATGAACAATATAAATAAATAAATAATTAAATTTATTTATATGTAGATTGAATTAGAGATTTAATTAAATAACTTGTATTTAATTAAAATTACTAGACTTATTGTAATGTGACGATTTTTAAATGTATACACATCTTGTTGTGATTATGTTGGAAAGGGGAAACTTAAACAATGGAGAGATGGTATCATTAAACATCTCAAATGGCTTCATTTGTTGCCACATTTGTGTAATCTAGTTCCCTTTCCTAGTACTGATAGTAAGAAATTTTCATGGAATTGCAAAAGGGATCATGTCTTAGGAGTTATTACATTGCATATTGATGATTCCACCTTGGATGATATTGATCGTTTTAAGTGTCCATACACTCTTTGGATTAAAACCTGGGAAATACATGAAGATCCTTATAAGTTCAGCTATTCCCAAATGATCCTATTTTAGATTGTCTTGTTCCTCTTCATTTTTCAGATAGAATACCCTATGATCATGCTACTATGCAGGAGTTTGAATTTTTGGAATACTTTGATTCTTCAAATGAAGATGACGAGGGTTCTTCATATGCTCCTTCTTCTCCATTAGGGAAAGTTGATGTACCTTCACCTTCAATGATTCATTGTGTAGAGTCATTGATTGAGACTCGCATCATTCTTGTTCTATAGGACCATTCATTTTGTGTTGATGATTCATTGAGCACATCCATTGATTCATCACACCCAGTATCTCATTGTCTTCCTTTTTAGGATTCTTACTTGTTGGATATTGGTTCATTGTTCATGGAGTCTCACATTTCTAACTTGGAAGACACATTTGAGGGTATATCCCTCCTATTTGATGATAGTTGTGGTAAAACTATTGTCACCCCATCTCAATCTCTAGAGAATGTTTAGGATCAATTTCCAATGGTACCTTGTTTGTCACCTTTTGTTATGATTGGGAATGTTCCTGATTGGATCGTGACATCATCTTCCAAGGTCATGGCAACACATGAGGAAATTTCAAAGATATTTTCATCCTACATTTGGATTTCACTTGTTGATTCCTATCTAGAGTGGGAAGTATAACTGCATTTCTACTTGGTGTTGTTTCTTCTTAAAGGGATACAAGTTGTTTTTCGACATTGGATCATGTGTTGTCTTCAGGCACTTACCATTTTTACAAGAGATTACACATTGTTGGGGGGCTATATAGTCTCTCTCTTTCCCTCTTATGGGGTTCGTTGATTGTATATATATTATGTATGTAGTCCTTGGGGGGTGTGATTGAGTTCTCCATCCATGTATCATTTTTTTTTCTTTTCTCTCTTTTGGAGAGGGGTTTTTTCCCATCCTTTTCTCCAGTTGCGAGAGATTTATTTTTGCATTGTAAATGGGTACCTAACTTTGTTGTGTAGTTGGAACCCATACTGCATTTTCATTCTCCGTAAGTTGCACTTAAGGGGGGTGTTAGGGTAAATTACATTTACCATCTTAAGTTTTTAACTTAGGGACATTGCATTTAGAATAGCTATGCATTTAATTATTCTTGAGTAGTTTTCCCATGTTGGGAAGTTTCTCACCCATCACCTATTTCACAACTTTAAAAGCATGTACCATATGTAGATTATTCCTCTCATTCTATTCACTCCTTATTTGGTGAAATGGTAGTGTTGTCTCCCTCGTTTGTTGTGAAGGTTTTTGCAGTTGATATTTCTCAAGTTATTTGCTCTAACATTATGATTTTTCATAGATTTTCTTTCTAGGTCATACATGAAGGTATTTTTCTTTAAATTTTTACATTTTTAAAATATCATCAAAATTTATAGATCTATTAGTTTCACTTTTAATTTGAGGCTAACTTATCATAAATTGGTTGGATCAAATTTACTTCTGTATAGTCATAAAATTGCACCCCTTGCAATTTCACATACATTCTTGCATCCGCTTTAGTGTCCACTCCCTTAGCATCTTGAGTAGGCTCATTTTTGCATCAGCCTTTTTCCCTTCTCAAGATGCTCCAACACCCCATTTTAGTAACTACCCTTGCGTGTTAGCTTTACATTGACCTTGTACTTTTTTGGTTCGCATCATTTTGTAGCATGATGTTTCTAGACACTAGTGCACCACGAGGACATCTGTGGGCTGCGCTAGTGTCTTGCAACATTTCAACACTCAAAAAGTTGTCTCTAAGAATGTTTTCCACTTGTCACCTAATTTTGTCGATGGTAAAGGCCTGTGACACCTTGTAATGGTTGAAGAAGCTTCTTTTCCCTCATTAAAAGCTATCCTTTCAGTCCATTTTGCTCTCTGAATTTCTTCTAGCTCCACTCTTTTTCTTCCAACTCCTCTCTTGCTTTGGCTATAGCCTTCTACCCTCTAACTCTTACTTGCAAAGCTCCATATAGCTTGCCATAGTAGCTTCATGCACTTTCAAGTTCTCTTAGCTTCACTCTTGTAGCTTCATCTTCCTCATTTCACGCTTGTGAGCATCATGGGATTCCATATCCCCTTTCTATTGCATTGTGATATGGGTTCTCCTCCTTGAGCGGGGATTCATTTTATCACCTCTTTTGTGATACGGGTTTTCCTCTTTGAGTGGGGTTTGGTTTTATCACTCATACTTAGTGGTGTGGGTTCTACTCTTGAGCAGGTTTTTCTTTCACCACACGCTTTGTTCATTTCTCTCTCTCCCTTTCTATTTGGTTGTCCGTGGAGGTGGGAACACCAAAACGGGGGTTTGACTAAGGAAAACCCATATACATTCCCAAGACTTTCTCTAGATATTACACATGTAGGTTTTGAAGACATTCACATGCTGGAGGCTTCATCACTTGCATGGTTGTGAGCATCTTCTTTCCTTTCTTCTCCTTATCTTTATGATTTCTATTTCACTTCATTTCATTTATATTACGTTCTATTACTTTATCACATTCCGTAAGTTCTTAGAAATTAGCTTGTCAGTAGTCACTTAGCTATTTTATGAGATAAACTTGATTTCTGGGTTGCACGAGACACTAGCATGCTTCTAAGACATTAGTGTGTTGTGCTATTTTCCATATTCTACGCTGACGTCTTTTGGTCGAGAGCTTGTCAGTTTGTCTAGAAAATCTCTATGATCTGCTCTTTTGGATTTTGAAACTGTCATTGTTGTTGTTCCTGAGGTAGTTTAGGCCAGTTCACCCCATGAGGCTCTCTGAATGAAGATAACTCGTGAGTAGAAAATCCCCCTTCTCTACATTTTGGTGAACCTGATGTGAAGAGGGTACTTTTAAAAAAACTAGGAATTTATTTACCCCTACTTGGCGGGGTCATAAATTTTGACTCGGTGCTCAGAATTCAGAACCGTTTGCACCATTAGAAAGGTCTCTTAGAGAACTAGTTCATTCCCTAAAATACAAGTTCCTTCAACAATCAAATTTTAGGTACCGACATAATTTTTTACCTCAAAATCCTCTCTGAAGACCTCTGAAAATGTGAATTACTAGAACATATAAAATACTGAAAAAGTCGTAATGAATTTTGATATATTCTTTTATTAGTTCAATATCTTTTTTTTTCAAAATTTTAATGATATTCCATTTCATGCATGTGATGGTGACTTGGATTTTCCTATGTCACTTGGTATCTTTGATCCTTTTCACGAAAATCCTCTTACTTCAGAGGATATTTCATTTGTTGCAAGAAGATGAAATCATTGATACCTTTCTTAATATTACTCTACCTTCTATTCATTCCAATGCACTCTCTCCTAGAGATGATGCATTCGTGAATGATGAATCTATTTTTTATTCCAATGTACTCTCTTTTAGAGATGATGCATTGATGAATGGTGAATCTTTTCCTTCCAATGCACTCTCTTCTAGAGACATTGCATTTGTGAATGATGAATATCATCTTTGTTCTGATGCACTTTCCTCTAGAGATGATGCATTAGTGAACGATGAACCTCCTTCCACATATAATTCTCTCTGGATCAATTTTGAGAATGTTTCTTGAAATAATTATTCCACATTTGATCCTATTTAGATTGATATTGAGAATATGTCTTCAAATAATTGTTCTACTAGTTGTGATGATTCTATAAATGTAATATGTGTCTATGCTGCCTCTCAAAGGCCTAAGAGACTGGTCATTTATGTGAATCTAGCTAGTCCTTCTCCTAAAAGGGTTTGTTCTATTAATAGTGTTCCATTTGATAGTGACCCTCTGAATATTCCTATGGATCCCTCTTACAAAGCGATAGCCCATACATAGAGAATATAATGAATAAACAACCAAGCCTTCCTCGAGCACCTAAACCTACAACTAAAGCACCTAGTGATTACAATCTTGTCGATCAACTTCGTGTTACTTCAGATAAGATCTCACTATGGGACTTGCTTCAGACTACTTTGGTTTATCAAGGTATGCTTCAGGAAGCCTTGCCAAAGATCCTCTTTCCTTCTTCTACTAGGCCAACATATGCTAATGCATTGATGGAATATATTTGTGTGGAATCACTGAATATTACATTCTATTTGTAGGAGCTCCCACCTCCAGAAGTAAAAAAGCAAGCAAATCCTCTAATGATTATAGTTAATATTAATAAAATTGACATTAGACGTATTCTCGTTGACACTAGTTCGAAACTTAATGTATGTAGTGTTGATATAATACCTAAGATTAATATTGATTCATCTTCTCTTAATGCTTCTTATGTTTTCATTTGTGGGTTCGATAATGTCGGTTGACAAGTTCTAGGCACGATAGTCTTGCCTTTGAGGTTGGACCCATTACCGTACCCACCCTTGTATATGTTATGTCAAAAAATTTACCATATAACCTTCTTCTTGGTAGACCATGGATTCATGCTATGGGTAGTCTCATCTACCTTGCATAAATCTATTAAGTTCATTTGTAATAATCGAGTAGTCATAGTCAAAGCTGACCCTGAGGCTATACACTTATTTGAGATGGCAGCTATTGGTTAGGCTTTGGTTGTACCTACTCTTATTCCTTTAGTGTCTTCCAATACGTTGATGTTTACTCTAGAAATACCTCTTACGAAGGATTCTCTTGAGATAAATTTCCCTGAAGAAGATCCTTCTGAAGTGAGAAACCCTAAGTCTACTCCTTCTACCTCTTCTCAAGAAAATGCATGTCTTGGTGATGATTGGGGTTCTCTAGACTTTATGGATTCCTTCATTATGGAATATAAAGTCTACCCAATCCACTTAGACCTTCCAATGACATCATCCAAACCCGCTATTGAAGATGGTTACTCTTCGTATCACGGGATAAGGTGAATGTAAATTGTAATGCTCTTGGTTTTGATCCTCCTAAGGAATATGATCACCCTTCTATTAAAAAGGTTAATGTTGATAGTCCTATTAAGAAGGATGATGGTGATTTCATAGAGGAGCATGATCCCCGTTGTTGGAATAATACTCTCTATGGAGATCCCTCCTCCTTTGTCTTCTATCTTCATTCCTTCTTCTTCTTCTTGTGAGAAGTCAAACCTTTATCCACAAAAGAAAGGGTTTCTTCCTACTCCTCATTCTTTATCTAAGCAAGAGGGTATTTTGTTGTGGCTTCTAAAATACCTCTTAATCACTCTACCTTCTCCTACATGCAATAAATTTCATAATCATGATAGAGAAAAATATTCTTTCTACACATACAATCGAGTGTCTGGTTATTCCACTAGTGAATGTAAGGCCTTGAAGGATAAAATACAACAAATTCATGGTTCAGGTGCGATCTGTCATTTATTTACTGATGCACTTGTGTCTTCTTCAAATGACAAGTGATATCGAGGTCTACCTCTATCTTGCATGTTCTAAGTATCTTGCATGGTTCTCCTCCCCTGTATGTTGGGGGCAGTGATAACTTATTCTAGAGATGAGTATCATTCTTAAGGATCTTGTCTCTTCTCTCTATATTTCAAATGAAGCATCCCTTGAGTGGACCCCTTTTTCTTTTGAAGGGTTCCTAATCAACCCCCTTTGAAATATTTTCTCCTTTAAATTAATTCATTCACGTCTAGCTTGGGGGTAGCCTGACTATACCTTGCTTCTCAAATAGTGCATCCCTTGAGTGGACCCCTCTTCTTTTGAAGGTTCCCAGGTAGCCTGACTAGACCTCGCTTATCAAATAGTGCATCCCTTGAGTGGAACCCTCTTCTTTTGAAGGGTTACTGAGGGACCCCTTTGAAATATTTCAATCTATTGACGGTCTGCATGCCTATCCACTTACTTGCTGCATGGTCACTTTTTCTTTGCAAGTGCGCCTATGAAGCTGCTTTCTGACTCTGCGGAGTCCCCTTCCTTTGGTTTCCTCCATGTGAGAGATCTTGGTGGTGGCTCCCCTACAGGTCTACAGATTTGTAGGAACTTTCTTTGGGTTTCCTCCATGTGAGATATCTTGGGGGATACCTCCCTATAGGTTTGCGGGTTTGTAGGGTGCTTTCTTGGGTTTCCTTCATGTGAGAGATCTTGAAGGACACCTTCCCTATAGGTCTACAGGTCTATAGGGAACTTTCTTGGCTTCCTCCATGTCAGAGATCTTAGGGGATGCTTCCTTGTAGGTCTGTGGGCCTATAAGGCACTTTTCTAGGTATCCTCCATGTGAGAGTTATTGGGGGACACCTTCCTTGCAGGTCTACAAGCCTATGAGGCACTTACATTCTTAAATTCTCTCTTCTCTTCTCTTTTGTATATACCAGATCAAAGATCTACATCTTCTTCATCCTATGTATATACCCTTCCTCTCTTCATTTTAGAATTCTTCTATATGTGTTATTTCTTAATTTGGGGAGGACGCATAGTACTAAGACAACCTTCTACATCAAGGTCTCTTTCACTTTGCTAACTCAAATCCTTTAGCTTTTATGTCCTAACATTATTGTCTGGTGTAGGTTTTTCTTATCTAACACAAAGGTTTTGTAGGTCTTCAGCCTAGGGGCATGCCTTCATGGTTTGAAGATTTGTCTACTTCCTCTACAGTATCCTTTTGGCATATGATGTTATTTATGTTTAGTAGACTTCCTTTAGCATGCATATTAGCATAGATTCATATGCCCGCTAAAGTGGGGGAAAAATGTATAGTCGTAAAATTGCACCCCTTGCAATTTCACATACATTCTTGCATCTGATTTAGTGTCCACTCCCTTAACATCTTGAGTAGGCTCATTTTAGCCCCTACATCCTTTTTCCCTTCTAAGGATGCTCCAACACTCCTGTTTAGCAACTACCCTCACATGTCATCTTTACATTGACCTTGTGCTTTATTGGTTCATGTTGTTTTGTAGTGTGACATGTTCGAACACTAGCATGTCGCACAAACATTTGCGCATCATTCTAGAATCCTACAATGTTTCAACACTCAAAAATTTGTCTCCAAGCATGTTTGCCACTTTTCACTTGCTTTTGTCAATGCTAACAGCCATAACGCTTTGTAACGATTGAAGAAGCTTCTTTTCCCTCATTAAAAGCTATCCTTTCAGTCCATTTTTCTCTTTGAACTTCTTCTAGCTCCACTCTTTTGCTTCCAGCTCCTCTCTTGCTTTGGCTATAGCCTTCTACCCTCCAACTCTTACTTGCACAACTCTATATAGCTTGCCATAGTAGCTTCAAAAACTTTCAAGCTCTCTTAGCTTCACTCTTGCAGCTTCATCTCCCTCATTTCATGCTTGTGAGCATCTTGGGATTCCATATCCCCTTTCTATTGCATTGTGATATATGTTCTCCTCCTTGAGTGGGGATTGATTTTATCACCTCTTTTGTGATACGAGTTCTCCTCCTCGAGCGAGGCTTTATTTTATCACTCATACTTAGTGGTGTGGGTTCTACTCCTGAGTTGGTTTTTCTTTCACCACACACTTTGTTCATTTCTCTCTCTACCTTTCTATCTAGCTATCTGTGGAGGTGGGAACACCAAAATAGGGGTTTGACTAAGTCAAACCCCTATACAGCCCCAACACTTTTTGCATATATTACGCATGTAGGTTTTTAAGACATTGACATGATGGAGGCTTCATCACTTGTGTGGTTGTGGGCATCTTCTTTCCTTTGTTCTCCTTATCTTTATCATTTCTATTTCACTTTATTTCATTTCTATTATGTTTTGTTACTTTATCACATTCTGTAAGTTCTTAGCAATTAGCTTGTCAGTAGTCACTTAGCTATTTTTTGAGATAAACTTGCTTTCTGGTTCGTATGAGATGCTAGCGCTTCTTAGACACTAGTGTGTCACGTTGTCATCCATATTTTGTGCTGACATCCTTTGGCCAAGATCTTGCCAGTTTGTCCAAAAAATCTCTATGACCTGCTCTTTCAGATTTTGAAACTCTCATTGTTGTTGTTCCTAAGGTAGTTTAGGGTAGTTCACCTCGTGATGCTCTCTGAGTGAAGAGAACTCATGAGTAGTGAATCACCCTTCTCTAAAAATTCAATTGGATTTAGTAGAGTGTTAATCTATTGGAATAATTTTTTTCTTAAATCCTAGTTTCAATGTAGGTTCCTAATTTTGATGAAAGTGGAGATGCATTAGAATGGTGGTACAAATATAAAATAGTTCATGGTAAAAGTATATTGTGAAAAGTAAAATTTTCACTATCTTTAAAAGATGAAGTTGAAAAATGGTATGCACCATTTTGGAAGGATATTTCTTAGATTTGAATGAACTAGAACAAGATTTCTTACATAGTTGGGATCCAAAAGAAGAAGAAAAGAGTAAAATAAAGCAGATGAGGAAGGAGATCATGAAAAAGAAGATAGATAAGGAGAAGGAGATGATCATTTAGGTACATGCAATTTATCTCTAAGAAAGGAAGATTGAATCCTTCAATTTTATAGATGTATTCAAAAGGAAAAGGTTTTTGTCTCTATAAACCCAAGCAGCAAGTATAACTTCATCAACATGGAATCAACCAAGAAACTACATATGCAGGAAAATAACATCAAGGGCATTCAAATATTGGCTAAAAATATTATTTTTTTGAAGATGTAAAGCTCTCTATGGATAAATAGGTTTTACATTAAAATTTTCATGCTTTTGATATAGATGGGTTGGATATTATTCTTGGTTACATTGGTTATAATTTATATTCATAGTAAACATCCATGTACAAAATAAGTTCATGAAGCTTTGGTATAGGATTAGAAAAGGTTATGTTACAAGGCATTAGACATAATTAAGTCCATTTAAAGGAAATTCAAGTAAGAGAACTTTTAGGAATCGCATGATGATTGTGCCAATGAATTAGAGGATGAAAAAGAGGCTCATACAAATGATTTTATTTAGGAGATGGTAAAAAGGTATCAAAATGGTGAAGAATCAAAGGAGGTTCCAATGATAGCAAAGGCTATAGTATATAGGCATCCACATCATTGTTAGAGGAAATAATTGTGGAGAAAACCATCATGGAGACATGATAATATAGGGAATCAACAAAAATTAATATGGACCTACATGGAATTAAAGAAACAACTAAAAGTCAATGGTATCATAGAAGTAATGGCTACTCATGGAAGAAAAGGAGGAATTACTATGAGAAGGAATGCAATCAAACTCAGGTGTAGTAAAATATGGCTCAAGGATGAGTTTTTCATATGGTCAAGAAAAAATACTACAAGGATCAACTATGGATGATTGAATCATGGGTCACGACATCATATTTGTAATCACTTGTGATAGGTATGCTATTTGGCTTCTTCTCAAGTTTTGGGGATGACACATGTCAAGAAGGGATGACATGATATATACCTAGGAATATGATATTACTTATGTGGATGGATTTGGAAATATGTGGCACACATCTCTTAAATAATTTATAATGAGTCATGTGGACAACTTGTGTAATTATTTATATAATTAGGTGATTAGTAGGTCTTCATTAGGATTACCCTTCCATTGTATTATTAAGAGGAGGCCTATATAAAGGAATTTATTATCATTAAAATAATGTTCAAAGTATGATATTGTATTTGGGATCTCTTGGAGATATAACATGAAGTGACTTCTTCCATTAGGAGTATTGTATGATGTTATCTGCCTCAAGGGTTTATTCTATTTTTGTATATATTAGAAATTAGAAATTAGGGTAGGATGAAAGTACAAAGTTGTGTCACACTTTTATAAAGGAAATGACCAACACTAATCCAACTTCTTAATTTGAATCACTAACAAGTAACATATATGTTTTAAATTTTGAGATGATGTAAACTAATAAAAAATGCATTTTTTGTATATTTTATGCTTGTGTTTTTTTGGAAATATTAAAAACCAAATGAATATATTATTTTATAAATTTGACAATATAATTTAGTTGCTAATAAAATACTCAAAAAGTGAAGTTAAATGGGATGCCACTCTTTATATAGTAATATTTTTTTACTTTAAATTTTTTTGGGTGTATTTACAACTCAAAAATTTAGTGCATGAATTTAATTTTTTTGACTTTTGATAAATATATATATTTTAAATAAATATTAAAATGTGTGTGTTTATTGAAAGCACAACTATTTCCATGGTATTTCACCATTTTTATAATTATTTATCCATAGTAGAAAAATTGTACCATCTTGAAATAAGATCTTTTATCTAATGCATCATATTTTTTTTAATTTTTTAATAAATTTTGGTATTTTTCTTGGTAAGATAATCAACCTTATATTTTGGTGCTAATAAATTACTTTTATTAAAAATAATAATAGCTAATAAATAATATATAAACTATTAAAACATGTATACATATATATTTTGAAAATTACACTTATGGATCTACAAAAGGGTACTTTTATATTTGTTTAAAAACTTTATGACTGACCCATCCCTTTGGGACCAACCATACTTGCCCAAGGGTGGGTGGGTGGCAATAGGGTTGGCCTCCCACCCTCTCACCCCTATATCCTCCAACTTTATGGTGAATAGATTGGTCCTGCACGAAGGGCCCTCCCTTCACTATATCTCCCATGAATATAATCTACCTCCCTAGGGGGCCCAGTGGGCTTTGCGGTCCAACCCCACCAAAGGCCATATGGTCGGTGCCAAAGGCTGTCAACTAACTATAATCTACCTCCTGGGGGGGTGCTCCCACCCCCATTCCAACCCCACCAAAGGTCATATGGTCGGTGCTGAAGGCTGTCAACTAACTAGAATCTACCGACTACCAGAGAACCACTATGATTCCCTCCCACCCAAAACTATGATTCCCCCCACCTGACCTACTCACCTCCCACCCCCCAAGTCGGTCCTGAAGGGAAGGGAAACTAGAATTTTACCAACATGAAGCCATATTCTATATGTAACATGCCCTAAGGCCCTTTAGAATGGTAGGGGAAGCTATAGGGACATCAATCGAACTTATTTCAGGTTTTCTTCGACAACCGCTTTCTTCTCTTCAGTTTTTGTCCACCATCCTGACAAGTTTAGCTTTCCCTTAGTAAGGATGTTTTGGGAAGGTAGTTAACTAGAGTTCTCAATCTTCTTTCTCGATTAGGCTAACCATGCTCAACCCCATCAGGAACTATGATTCCCTCCTGCACACCTTATTCTAGCAACTAAGGCCCCTATGCTTCGCACCTACCTAGCCCTTCTGGACTAACCCAAAGGCGAATAGGTCGGTCCCGAAGGGCGGGTCGGTCCTAAAGGGTAGGGGGGTGGGTGCGAAGCTCTAGGGGGCTAGCGGGCTTCTTAATTGACTAATTAATGAAGCCCCTCCCCCATAGAATAGTAGGGCAGCTAGTAGTCGATAGATTATTATTGTTGGAGGATAGCCGAGATGTAGCGGACCCCACCGACTAGGGCTTCGCTCACCGCCCTGCGCTTCACCACTGGGCCCCCATTATTCTAGCTTATTCTAGCGTATTCTAGCTCTTACTCTAGTAGGAACATTAATCCTGAATTAATTGACCCTAAGGCCCTACCTATCTCCCACCCCCCAAAATTTAGGGCATTCACCCATAGAATTGTAGGGCACTGATTAATTGACGAGGTAGATTCTCATTGTGGGAGGCTAACCCCCCTACTATTTTAAGGGCCACCCACCCAAGGCGCCTTAGAATAGTAGGGGGGTCGGTGGGGTTGGTTTGGAAAATAGGTCGACCGTGAAGAGAAGGTCAGGAATTCTAGCCCTTCGGGACCGACCATGTCCTTCGGGACTAGGCCCCTCCTGCTTGGAGGTAGATTATAGAAGTGGGAGGATAGACGATATGCCTTAGGTCGAGATAGCTTCACTGCCAACCATATTCGCCTTAGGTTGGGAATGCCAGCCCTTTGAGACTGACCATATATTCCTTAGGTCGCGAATGCCAGCCCTTCGGGACTGAGCATATATTCCTTAGGTCGGGAATGCTAATGGCGAATAGGTTAGTACCAACCCTGGTGGGGGTGGGAGGCCACCACTATTGCCACCCACTCAAGGAATATATGGTTGGTAGGGCCCTATTGCCACCCACCTGAGGATAGACTTCGACACCAACCATATTGGTCTTACGGTGGGGTGAGACCTGCCTTGGGCAGCCGACCATATTGGCCTTAGGTGTCGATGAAAGGTAGGCCCTTGGTACCGATGAACCCATTCACCTTTGGAATTCCCAGGGGGGTGGGAGATAGGTGTGTCCCTTGGTACCAATTTCCTATTCCCCCTTGGAATTCCTGGGGGGTGGGAGATAGGCAGGGCCCTTGGTGGTGGGGTTGGCGAATAGTTGATAGTAATTCTAGATTCTATATGTAATATGCCCCCCCACTAAAACCATTGTTTGATATTGATCTTGAAATATGGGTGGGTGGGAGGCCCCATCTGTAGCTTAAAGCATCTATACACATAGCAAAGAAAACAACATATATAGTAGAGATAGTTGCTTATCCATTAGTAGTTCCAGAATGAGTAGCATATCCAGATGTTCCACCATATCAAGATCTTGATGTGGAAGTTGAAGAACCAGTAGTTCCAGTAGCATACGCTAGTTCCAGGTGCATAACTAGAATTAGTTGTTTACCTTATTTTTCTAGTCGATTCAGTAGTTCCATACCCTAGGGTTTATCTAGTTGAACCGGTCTAAGATCTAGATCTAGGCCCATATCCATACATAACATAGTTTATACCATGAGCAGTTAGAGATCTAGCAACATAGCTTATAGCATGAGTAGTTAGAGATCCAACAACAAAGCCACTAGAATCAAAGCAAGCATACCAACTATTAGATTGATAGCAAGCAGCCCTTTCCCTTCCTTAGGCGGTAGCAGAGGTGGACCTAGAACTACCTATAGCAACTCAAGAACTAGCAACTTAGGCATACAAAAAAAGGGTATACTTTAGAAAGGTGTACAAGTCTCAATCCTAGTAGTAAGTTAATATGCTCTATAAATAGTAATGTAGGGAAAATGTAATTGAAAATTCACACCTGTATTCCCTGCCCTACGATAGGGACCTAGAGAAACACAAATTTGGGTCATTGATGGGTTGACTAGCTCACCTAACCGATGTTGCTTGATCGATTGGTGGTTGGTATCCCATGTTCATGTTTGGATTTTGTCTTAGGATTGCAATCAACAACTATAGTTTTTGCCTCCACATCTTACATTACTAGATTTAGTAGATGTTGTTCGGTCCAACCCCATCGGCCCCCCCTACAACAAGGAGGTAGATTATATTCGCAGGAGGCTATAGAGTTCTTGGAGGTATATTATAGAAGTGGGAGGATATAGAGATGGGCCTTGGGTGGGAAATTGTCTAAAAACTAGTTTGGTAGTTGCCCAACCCAACTAACTATGATTCCATTCATAACTCGAGCTAAGAACTTTATGTAGAGTGCCTACATCACCGTGTGTGGGCCTCTCAAATATATGGAAACTATTTATGGGGCCCCCCTCTTTTATATTATTGTCCCTCTCCCCAAAAATGATTTTTTCAAAAGGTAATGATGTGGGAAGACCAGATAGATGGATATTTGATGTCCCAGTAGCTATGTAGCTTTGAACCTAGGCAAAGTCTCGGTCTTCATCGGTAGTGATTGTTTTCCAGGAGAGGGTGGAGAAAAGCATCCATAACTAAGAGATGTTGATTAGTGAGACCAGCAAGTAGGATAGGGAATGAATTCGAACAGGGCGGAAGTAGCTATGCCCCCTAGATGCTTTTTATGTCTCATCTTGAGGTCAGAAATACTAAGAGAGGACCTCGACTAGCACATAAGAGTGATTTTCCCCAAAGCTGAGAAGGGGTAGGGAGATGTCGAACCAATAGATGGTATGATAGCCACATCGAGAAGAATCCTTGCAAGCAAAACAATAATATATTTGAGGGGCTCTTACCAAACCGAACCTTAGGAAGCCTTCTTACTTCCTTTGTTCCTTGGAAATCAATTTGAAATAGTAAAGTAAGCTCACTGGCCACCTGATGTGAGAATCGAGAAGGAATCATTTCTCATGCTATCGTATAAGGAAGATCTATTGCTGGGTAGGGCCTTTTTTTCCATTGCAATAGATTCCCTTTACTTCATTTTCATCACCAAAGGAAGGTATGGGGCGACTGGAAGATGGAAATGATGCCAAGTCTGGTCCCCCTCTCTATAATTAATGGGGCTGGGCCAAACAGATGATCTATGGGTGGGTAGTTGAGTGCCTATCAAATCATCCAAGGTGGATGGAAGGAATAGCCAATAGTCATGTTGCTCCGCTCCTGACAAGGAGTAAAGAATAAGCACCATTTGAGCCCTACTCTATCTCCGGAGAACCTGGAGTCGGAAGATCTGAACCGAAGCATGTCGGTACTAAAATCCCCTACTATCTATTGGCCCTAGGCTTTACTTTGATAAAATTAGTGGGGAAGCCCCCCCAAGACCCCACCACAAACCCCACCAACCTATAGAGGCTACTCTATATCCTCCCACAAATATAATCTACCTCCTTGTTGCAGGGGGCCCGGTCCTGAAGGGCTGGGTGGTGGCGTCTACAAATAGTAGTGGGAGGCATGTTATGTATAGAATCTAGCCGGTCAACTACTCAATTCTATAAATAACAAGCCTACCCGGGCTTTGAATAGTAGGGGCCCAGAATCGGCTATCTGGGTGGGAGGGAATCATAAGGGGAATGGGTGGGATAAGTAGTTGCTAAACTCTTCTCATCCAACAAAGAAAATACAACAGGGTGGGTGGAGTGAGAGGTGGGGGGTATAGTTCAATTCCCTGCCTCCCAACTATCTCCTCCAACTATAGTCCCTATGCACTAGGATTAATGGTGCTTGCTATCCCCTTAAGCACTTCACGCCCACCCAATAGGCCTTAGTTGAGAATTAATTAGTTCATTAATGTGCTTGCTAGTTCTTGAGTAAGGAGATGAACCTATGATGCCTTTCCCCCCAGTTCTCACCTACCAGTGCTTCGCGCCCACCTATATGTGACTTAGGGGTGGATGCTTCCACTATAGTTCCCAGGGGGAGGGAATTAGCCATTGGTGGGTGGTTATGTTGTTCCACCACCCACCCCTGATAGTTTAGGAGGACGAAGGTTGGAATCAAGACAAATGACAAGACAACTTATCAGAAAAAATTGAACCCAACGCGAACTGGGGGGTGGGGATATTATTTGTGGGTGGGTGGATTATAGTTGGGAGGCCCTTTCTAGGATGGGTGGGAGGGTGATTGTTGTTGTCGAGCATTCTTGAATTTCCTTCCTACCGCCCATAGAATTTTAGGGGCCCTGACGTCTACTATACCATATTGGTGATGCTACAGTGATGGTGACACCATACCATATTATACATCACATGGTGCATGATGGTGGTGTAATCACAAGCACATGACCTCAACCTAGTGGTTCTTGGGGATCAGTCAGTTGTTTCTAGCTCATAATGAAGCTAGGGTGAGCAACCAATTGTCCTCTACCTATCTATCTACCTCTCCAAACACAATATCTTGAGTACCGGTGATGGTGACCACATCTACTAGCATGTGATGTTTGGACATAGAATCAGGTCCTTGTGAATGGGAAAATCCAGGTTCTCTTATTCTATGATGATAGGGATGATTTCTACCATTACTGACCAAAAACACACCAAATTCTCCTTTAGGAGCTTCAACCATGGTATAGGTAGATGAAGCTGGAGCTGAAAAATGAGGGTTCATCAAGGCTTTTCACTTTTGTTTGGCCTCCCACCTAGTTGGTGGTCGGATCGGTCCTCCTCCATCCAGAATGTGGTTGTTAAAACATTGTAGCAGTGAGTCCCTAACTATAGGAGTAGTGTTCGGTTTTGGTTTAGCCGGCGATCGATGCATGGCCTCTGTTCAGAATGCTGATCTGAGGGAACTAAGACTATCACTATTTGAAGATCATCCCACTATAGTAGGTGCATGCAGAATGAATCCCACTAAAGTAGTAGGTGGCAGAAGAAGACATGATGAAGAGACAATGCTGCTTTAGTTGGTGGGGTGCTCGTCACCCTATCAAGTGTATCATGCCTAGCTGTGAACTTCACAGTTCTCCTCCTACCGCTGCGAACCTCACAGTTCTTCATGGGTCCCCCATCCACCTAAGAAGGGCCTATCGTCCTCCTTGCCCAATCTTCAAACCGACTAGAAGACATACCACTCTCACCATATGTATTGTGATAAGGGGGCATCTCAAGAGACATGGTAGGGCATAGTCAGATCAAGCTATTACTGACGTACAAAGGCCCTCGAGTGGGAGCAAGCTCTCATTAGAGTGGGAAGGGGGGAATGGGTGGTGGGCCCTCTTTCACTTGTTCGTAGGGGGCCAAATTGAGAGTGTGAATATGGATGGATCAATTATTCTAGTAGTAGGTTAGTAGTGAATGAATGATGGGGAAATGGGAGAAAATTGGAGATACACACCACACATGAGTTGGCATTTTTCCGCCTTATTTTGGAGGGGTTCTACTCGGACTTGTATCATCGTTAGTAATCCAAGTAGAGAATCTCTATTGAAATAGGGGAAAGGGATTCTATTTCTAACTCGTGGTGCCCACGTTACTAAGAAATATACCCAGGGGTGGGATGGTGGCTTTATTAATCTCGTTAGGAAAATTCTCTTGCAGATCGAGTGGTTTCTAAACCATGAGTAAAGGAAGATTCTATACGTAACATTCCTACTCAGCCCTACCATAACATGCCTACTCGGCCCAATTTTGGATAGTTGAACTACCCCCCTAAGGCCAATATGGTTGGCTGCCGATGAAAGGAAGGTAACATCAACCCCACAACCTTGCCCTTCGTGCAGGACCAACCTAAGGTGATTATGGTCGGTCTTGCACGAAGGGCTGGGTTGGTCTCGAAGGGCAAGCCGGTCTAACCCCACCGATGAACCCATTCATCTTAGGGAAGGTTAGAAGTGGAGGTTGTCATGAAGCGCATGGTCGGTGGGGTTAAGTGAACTAGTTCAACCGGGGCCATCCTTTCACCCCCGGTAGAACTAACTCTGTGGGCTGGCAATGTCAACCTCAACTTATCCGAGCGGCCTAACAATCCCCAGTTGAAACCTCATTAACTTGTTACCGGGTAATGGGACTCTATCCTTCATTGCTGGGATGTCACCGCCTCAACTAGAATTCTCTGATACTGAGGTCCTATATTTGCAAGCAACCAACCAAGGGGTGGGTGGGTGGATATAGGACTAGTAGTTGTCAGTTGACTAAAGCTACTTTCTCGAGTTCAACGAAGTTAAGCATGCTCAAACCGTTCCTCGTGAGATCTGTTTCTCTTCCAACTAAAGATATTTCCTCCACGGTAGCTCCTTCTTGCCTAGGGGTTCAGGATGGGCTGGAACTATACAATGAATCTACTATAACCGGCTCCAACAACTCTCCAACTGGTTCAGGTGGGAAATTTGAGAAAGGATCAACTATTGCCAGAGAATGGCTAGTACACTGGATCAACTACGGAGAATGGAAAGGATGGCCAGTCTTCTGGCCAATCAAAACTTTGGATGGGTATACCTTCCTTCCATCCAGTTCTATCTCATTACCCTACACCCTAATCTAGTTGGGACCTCCAGAGCTAAACTATCTAAACTCGACTAGCAGTTTCTCTCAAATGTTCATTTGCCACTATCCCTCAGAGTTCTCCTTTTCTCTCACCCACTGTGGCCCGGTCAAGGGAAGGTGGAAATTTCTTAAGAATGTTACTATCACCCTACTAGGAGTAGACTAGTTTCCCATTAGTATATCTAGCCACTCTATATGGGAGTGATGATCCAACGGTCACTACTGAATTAATGAGGAGCTAGGAAGGTAGTTTTGGGTGGGAGGAAGATAAAGGGAGTTTCTTGCCTAGGGCTACCATCCCTATCCTCACCCCCAGATGGAACCCACATTTCTCAGTTGCCTAGGGCCCCTAACCAATGGAGAGAAACCAAAAGCTCATCCATTAGTTTATTAATTGAGCTAGGGTGGGTGGGAGGAGATAGATTGGTCGTTGGATGCTCATCCGTTAGTTTAAGATTTCACTCATCACCTGAGAATCCTATAGTGACCTTACCAGAAGCTCGTCGAAGAAAGCCGCCCTCTATTCGTTCGATGGAAGGCAAGCTGGAACGGGAAAGCTAACTACTTCTATTTTGTTTGGACCTTCCTTCCTCCCATTTGTTAATCAACAATATCTGAGTGGGGGGGGAAGAATCAACAATACCTGGGAGGCTATAGAAATACTTCCACATGATTAGTAGCAACTTGAACTATCTATGGAAGGGGAATTTTGATTAGCAGCAACTTGAATTCCCATGGGTGGATCAAGATCTATATCTTCTAACTTTCACTCAGAGAAGTGGTAATTTGCATTGTCTAAGCATTTCTCTAGATATGAGAACACTCGATAGCTACTCCTCACTGAAAAACTACTCTCTCTCGCCTAGCGATTAGAAATTCTATTACCTTTCTTCTAGAGCTAGATGTCATTGTTCTGCTGAACAACAAATTTCTATGAATAGGAGTTTTTTTTATTAGATTAAAACTGGAAGGGCCATTACCGATTACAAAAAAATCCATAGAGGTAGACCAAGAACTCACAAGTAGTGAGAAAACCAAAAAAGTAAATAGAAACTAAAGCTTAAACAATTTGAATAGCAGGAATAAAAACTAAAAGAAGCCCACAAAGCCAAGATGAACACTAAACTTCCAAAAACCTATAGGTCTTTGAATAACTTGAGATCAATGGTCACATTTCATTCCTAAGATAAGAACTAGAGCTTCATTTGGAAATTCATAGGCCCATGTTGAATGGACTAGGTATCCGTTGTGATGTCACAAGCTGAGGTGTCCACCTTCTTTCCCTTCTTCTTCTACGTGAGACCATCATCCATACCTTTTGCAAGTTGCTTCCCTTGGCTCTTCCTTAACTCATCTTGAAAAACCTGAAGGGTGAGGGTAGTTTTCTTCACATTTTCTTTGTTGTACATAGTTAGCGATAACCCTCAGGCATTGCATGGTCTTCTCCTAGTTCTAGTGGATGGCATTAATCTCAGTCAGTAAATTCTTCTTTTCTTGCTTAGTACCAACGATGGCCCAAAGATAATCCAACTCTTTTTTCCACCTTTCCCACCTCTCAAATGACCTGGCCAAAGAAGTAATCATGTCCTAATGCATCTTATTCTCCACCTCCCTAGTCCACAGGACCTATTGTTCTGAAACCTTGCCTTTCAGAATTTGGATTATTTCTTTAGCCATAACCAACTAACCTAAGAGCCATTCCATAATATCCTTCTGATCATTAATAGTCTCTAAAATTTCATTCAATTTTTTCTTAGTGGGTTGATAAGGAAGTGAACCGACCTAGGTTCAATGCCAGGTTCCTCTAGATTGATGCACAGGTTGGGAGAATTTTGTGGGTTAGGGTTAGAAATGGGAGGGGTGTTGGGAACCTCCTAGTCATGGCCTTGGGATGAGGAATGAATAGGAGACTTAGTCAGGGCCAAATTCCATGAATAATCATCATTATTAGAGTTAATAGAATCCTCTGACCCAAAAGAAATGGGTGTGGTGTGGGCTCTGCTAAGGGAGTGCATTTGATAGGGACATGGGGGGCATTATGATTAATAAGGGCTTTACCCCAGGCTCGAGTACTATGGTGAATGGTAGGAGGTGTTTCATTGATAGTCACAAATGGGTTGGGGTCCCTAGGGGGTTGGTGGGGTCAAGGATAGCCAAGGTGTTCTTACACATAGGTAGGGGAGGGGACCAACACATAATGAAACTTGCATAGGTGCAAAATAAAGACCCGGTGAATGGGTAATTTCTTGCATTTTTCCTAGACATAAATCTAATAGACTACTCAAGTGAAGACATGAGCCAAGAGGGGAAATTCATCTTAATATTATACCTAAGATGATTGAGCATAGGGAAAAGGTGGGCATGGAAGCGGCAGAACCACCCTTCAAGAGTGACGTACCTCATGAGAATTTTAGAAATGGTGCTCCAAACACTAGGTAGGTTCATGTGGTTAAAACCATTATTCAACTTGTTCACTTTTTTGCCCTCTTTCAGGAACCATTTCATGTCATCCTGGTAATGGATTTTTGACTTACAAGGAATGCAAATCCCTTCCAGAGAAAGCCATGTAACCTTCGCAATAAGCTCAGGGGTCACCATACAAGAAACCCCACCAATAATAATAGTCTCATCTACCCAAGAATTGGTGAATTCCAAAGAAAATTTTAGGTTAACACCCTGCATCCCCTCCACATACAAGGCAAGCTTTCCTTGTTCAAGAATAGCCCAAACCTCCTTACCTTGCTTCGAACCATCATAGTGAGTAGGTTCATCTTGGACCAAATCCCCTCCCATCGTGAAAACCACAAGTTTTAAAGAAAAGAAACAATAGTAATGGAAATGGCTATACAAAAACTAGAGATGCAAGTAATAATAAAAATGCATAGATTGTTTAACGGGATTAAGTTTCCATATACGATGAGTGTGGAAACGATCAAAATGACCTGAAAAAAATCCAACTCAATCTCATTTGGATACTTCTTTGAAATAATTTTGAATTAACTTGAGCATCTAACTTGGGATATGGAGGATATTATCCCATTTTAATAAATTTGGAGTAAAAGCTCCAAGATTTGCTAAGGCATTGGTAACTTTATTACCGCTCATATACATCTGATTCACACTACAATTCCTAAGGGAAATCATGAGATTATGAGCCAAGGACACGAGGTCCTGAAGAGTCCAATAGGGAGAGGCAAGCCCAGTTAGCATAAGAACCATGTTCCGCAAGTCCCCTTCAATGATTAAGGTAGAGATCCCAACTTGTGTGGAAATTTTGATGTCATGGAATGTCATCGCCATTTCAAAAAAACTAGAAGATTGGACCCCCAAGTTAACCGAATATGCCAAAACTAACTTCCCCTTGTGGTCATGGATGACCCCACCCCTACCCACCTGACCTGGGTTGTGTTTGGCTGAGCCATCAAAGTTGAGCTTCAGCCAACTAGGTTTGGGGGGGGACCACAACATACTTCATCTGCCCAAATGGATAAGAGAGCTAAGTGGATTAAGGGTCCCAAAAATATTCCAAGTAGGGGAAACCAAGACCTCCAAATCATTAGTATTTCTTTTGGGTTTGCAAGGGGTAGCAGAAGTCAACTCAACAACAAGACTGATAATTTTGTTGGCCACCACTTGCCACAAAGACCTTTTTGTTTTGAACACTCTGTTATTGTGCTCCTTCCATAGCACCCACCCTGTGAAGAACAATTATTGCCACCAAACCTCAATGAGTAGAGGGTGAGACACCAGGGGGGACCAGTAGTCCAAAATCTCATGGACATCCTTTTTCCAAACCCAAAAAACTTTGAAAAGAGATTGATTTTTTTTCCTAACCTACTGGGAGTAAGAACAATGGAAAATCAAGTGAGGAATGGAGTTGGCTTCATTCTCACACAAAAACATTAGTTCCCAAGTTGAATGCCTTTTTTTTAAATTATCCAGAGTGAGGATCCTTTTGTGACAGATAGTCCACCAGAAAAAAAATGACTTTAAGTAAGGTATTGCCATGCCAGAGCCGCATCCAATCAAACATGGGGTTCCAAGAACTAGAGAGGAAGTTGTATCTAGTATTGATAGAATAAGTTTCATTTTTAGACTTTTTCTAGACCATCGAGTCAAGAAAGTCAGAGGGGAAGAACTTGTGATTCTTGACAGTTCTAAGTTCTTTAGCAGCCACCTGAAGGGGGAGGTCAAACCAATTAGGGTCAATCTTCCATCTAGGTGGATCAAGAGAAAAAAAAATGTAATCCGAGGCTTTATCACCTGACCAAGTATAGAGGTCTAGGAGAACAAAAAATAGAATAGGATGAATACCAAGGGCTTGAGAAGACAACCAATTATCATCCCAAAAGGAGACCAGAGTACCCGATTTGACCAACCAAGAGGACCCAAAATAGAGAATATTCTATGTTTTTAAAAGGTTATTCCTGATCACCGAACTAGTAGGAAAAGCACCATTTCCCAATAAGGAAAGGAAATCACTTCCCTAGAAATACTTATTCTTTAAGATAGTAATCCACTCAGACTAGTTGTTAAGAAGCTTCCAAGAAATTTTGGTTATAAGAGCCATATTCATCAATCTTGTTCTTCTTGAACCTAGCCCTCAATAACATTTCCTAGAGCACATAGTATCCCAATTCACTAGGGAGAACCTATTATTTTCCTTAGTCCCCAACCATAGGAATCTACGTCAAGGATTTGTTCAAGTTTCTTCGACCATGCTATGGGCATAAAAAAAAATACATTAGGTATACAACTAAGCTTTGAAGGGTGGATTTAATAAGAAGGAGCTTACCAACATTGATGAGAAGGGCCACTTTCCATGTAGCAAGCTTTCTTTGAACCTGTTCTAGTAGAGTAGACCAGAAAAAATTATCCACCTTACCACCGTAAGCGGCATACCCAGATAAGTCAAAGGGAGGGAAAGAGTCTGACAATTGAGAATTCTGGAAATCCTAGCTTGAAGAGTAGGGTCAACATTCAAGAAAAAAATAAAACTTTTGTTAAAGTTAATACATTTATTAGAGGCCAAAGCAAACTTAGAAAGAGTTTCCATCCAATCTTTAGCCTCCGCCAAGGTATCCTCTCCCATTAAGATCATATCATCAATAAATTATTGATGAGAGATCGAGAAAGACACAAAAGAAGGGGAAAAACCCACTAGAGAACCATTTATAATTTTACATTCAAAATTACAACCAAAAAATTTAGTCATCAAAATAAAGAGATAGGTAGATAGCGGGTTACCTTGGTGAATACCACCAATAGCTAAGAAGAAACCTTGAGGTGTGCCATTGATAATCACTGAGTACTTGGGAGAAGTCACACAACTCTAAATTAGTTTCAAAAATTTACTAGAGAAGCTAAAATGATGGAGCACTTCAAAAATTAAATCCCATGATACCTTGTCATAGGCCTTGGAGATATCCAGCTTAAGAGCCATACTTTCCTTTCTACTTCTATCCATAGAGTGAAGGGCTTCATGAACTAGCATAATAGCATCAGTTATTTTCCTCTAGGCACAAAGCCTTTCTGGCTAGGGTGTTTCAACTTGTTCAAGTGGGGTTTAATGGGATTGACCAAAAACATGGAGTGGATTTTGTAAAACGTATTGCAGAATCTAATAGGCCTAAATTCAGTCAACTTGTTGGCGCCCTGATGCTTAGGAATAAGAAAAATGAAGGTATTATTGAATTCCTTAAGAATTTTTCTAGAAGAAATAAATTTATCAACCACAACCACGACATCCTAACCAACAAAATCCCAAAACATTTAAAAAAAGAAAGGTGGGAAGCTATCTAGGCTAGGAGCCTTGAATGGACTGTGAGAAAACACAACCTTATGGACCTCCTCCACTTGAGCATTATCTTCCATGGATGAGACCTCCTACTGGGAAAGATCCAGACGGATGACATTAAGAATAACACCCGAAAAAAACTCCATATGGTTAGGATTGTGAAGGCTATGGAAAAAAAACACACCAACGTGAGCCAAATCATCCTCACTAGTCACAATGGAACCATCTTCAAGAATCAATTATGAGATAGAGTTTCTCTTCCTATGTCTCCTCATTTTCATGTGAAAGAATCTGGAGTTTTTATCTCCTTCACAGAGCCACTGATTTTTGGACCTTTGTTTCCAATAAACCTCCTCCTCAATAATATTATGAAGTTCACTAAGTAGGGACTTTTCCTTAGCAATGAGATCCCCATCAAAACCTAGCTCTAGCTCTTTTTGAACCTGTCAAAGCTGGTCTTTGATAGACTTTATTTTCAAAGATGTTATTGAAACAACTCTTACTCCAAACTTTGAGATTGCATTTGAGACTCTTGAGTTTAAAAGAAAAATTGTATAGCAGAACCACATCCATGGCCCTTCCACCAAGAGGCCAGAAGATCCCTGAAAAGAGGTTAATGCGTCCACATTAAATTAAAATGAAAAGGCCTTCTCACCTTAGGGGGGCGTGCTCTAGCATAGGAACAGTGAGGTATGATCCAAACTGATTCTGATGAGAGAGGACAATGAGAGTGAGGTAGTGTCCCAATCGGAAGACACAAAACATCAATCAAGCTAGACCTAAATAATATTATCCCCTTGACTATTTGTTAGACCAGGTGAAAGAGCTACCTTGGAGGTCTAAATCCGTCAACCTACCATCATGCAAAAAGGATTTGAGGTCCAACATGCTATTCGACAAATCCAGAGTACCACCCTACTTTTCATAAGGAAAAAGAGGGGAATTGAAATCACCCATCACCATCCAATTATAGTGTAAGAAATCCTTCCTACAATCCATCAAGTCAATCGAGAGAGGACCTCCTCTGAACCACATTATTGGGCACATAAACATTAGATAACACCTAACAAGGAAGACCAAAAAAATGAGAAAAACCAATGTTAAGAAAAAAATTCTCTTTAGAAACAAGGGAGCCATTGAGAAAGGGTTTTCACATCGTAACTAAACCCCTAGAAGCCCCAACAACATACACTGCCAGGAATAGGGAATTTGGCAAGATGAACTTACCAGATTTATCAAACTCAACAACCATCATTTTAGTTTCTCATAAGAGAAGAACGTCAGGCTTGAAAATGTCATTTTAGTTGTTGATCATAAAGCTTTTGAATTATTTTATTTTTTTGGTAAGTTGGCCTGAAAGTGGTGCTACATATGCATTTAGTGAATGCTTTCAATTTAAAAAAATTGTGGCTATATATAACTTAGCTACAATGAATCTAGGTAAATCATATGCTTCACAAAAAAATATTTTTTAGTTATAGATTCTTAAATTCACGTGTGCTAAAAAGTTGGTGAAAAGTGTGACACAACTTTGTACTGTTACTCGGGATCTTGATCCATTGAACATCTCATGGAGAAGCTCTATATGTGGTTGGGATGATCTAAATATGTAGATGAATTGTCTTATTATGTAGCTAGATTTATTTATTATTCTAATAGGCTAGTTTGATTTGCAAAGTTATGTAGGTTTATTTTCATGTATATTATGAACTCCTTTGTCATGATATTGTGGGATAGTTTGATAAGATGGTATCATAATTAATGATAATTTTTATGTTACTAATGAGCTATCATTAGTCCTGTTCCACTCTAAGGAGTTAATTTTAGTATTCTTTATAAATTGTTTCTTATATGAGCCATAATTGTAAACTACATCCGATATTTTAAAAAATATAACAAATAGATCATTAAAAATAAATAAAAAATTTGATGTATTTAAGAATATAAGATAAAATTTTCCTAATATATTTACTCTAACAATGATTACATTTAATTTTTTGGAACACAATACATAGCTAAGAGGGAGTTCCCCTACTAGGATTGACAAAATTCTAGTTGTAATGTAATCAATTATATCTATGGTGCTAACATTCTTTTAGAACCATTACTATTTTAGTGATTATTGAAAAGAAAATATTGTCTTCATCTTGATGTTTATTTATAGCGTGTAGAGGTAATCCCTATCAAACATGCTAGATGCATTTTTTTACCAAAAATAATTATTATTTAGAATTAAAAAATATCAAGTATTGAAATTTTCATAAATTAATAATTATTTTGGTAATATATATTGTGAATATAAAATTCCTTGAGCTCCCTTTGGGTGGATTTTTTTTGCTAAGTACCAGCCCATGCCTCATATGTTCAAAATGCTTCCCTTTGCTTCTCAATTGGGCCTCTTTTTGATAAACTCCATCGACCACCACCACATGTTCGCCAAGCACTCCTTGGAGCGATTGCTTCCTTCGCTCTTGTAATGGCTCCCATCATGCTTCCACGTGTCATCACAGCGGGCACTTCAAGGTTGCTTCCCTTCACATTTTAGTTGAGCCCCGTCCAGGTGCCACATAGCTTTCATCCGAATACACTTTTTGGTGGACCCCATAATCGACATTGATAGTAAAGAATTCCGCTATGTGTCTTCCCAGGGCAAGCTTTCATTGCAAAAATGGAGAAATGAACCATGGGTTGAGACCTGCTGCCACACGTCTCCTCGGTGGGGGTTCTATCGAAGGGAAGGATGAAGCCAATAACAAGCTGCAAAATACTGCCACATGTTCTAACTACCTCCACTTGGAAGCGACACTTGTCTGCATGGAGTTTTTCTAGGACCACTTCCATCATTCATAGGGGATGCATCTGGCTTGGGAACAACCATGTTCCATGGCCCGAATCTTTTTTGTTGCAACGGCCAAAGGAAATCATTGCTGTAGGCATCATTGCTTGAGATACATGATCTTTTTTGTTACATGCTCTCCAGGCAGTGAGATTTTTTTTATATATATACTGCTTCTTTCTTCAGAAGAAGGGTTTGGAAGATACAAAAAATTTAGGAAAAGACACCAGGCCTTTTTTATTATTTTTAGATTATTGTATGAGACTCTCAAACTATGCCACTGTTCGGCCTTTTTTTTTCTTAAGCTATTTGATAAAACATTATACTATGCCATTACTATTTTGAATTGTTCATTTATAGAACTTCTATGATTTTAATACAAGTTTGCTTGTTTAGATCATGTCTTTGACTCCTTTTTTTAGTGAATGTGTGTAAGAATTATTTTATGTCATTGAATGAATTGTTCAGATCTTTATCTTTGATTTTTGTTATTCTAGGACATAGCAGATTGTTGATTGGGCCCTTAAATTGAATGCCAAAAGATACATTTACTGTGCCTATATCTACTCCTTGGTGCATCACCTTAGTTAGATCTTTATTTTTTATATTTGCTTCATTTTCCCATTCTAAAACCCCAATTACAGAAGAAGCCGATTTCTTTAAAAACCCGGAGGTCACTCAGTTTAGCACAATTGGTCCCCCCATTAACTAAGTTTCCCATAAAGGCTATTAACTTGCCAATTTTTGGCATCAAAAATTTCTTTTTTCTGGAACACCCGATGGGACTATCTAAATGAATTTAAATTCAAGAGGGTGTATGAGCCATCGATCTGTTACTAGATCCCAAATAGCGAATAATATTGGTTTGTTAGTGCCGCCACTAGGAACAACCAATTAGTGAACATTCTACTTCCTTCACCCTTTCCACTATCCATGTTACCTGCTACTAATAGAAATTATGTGGCATGAGACGCTGGAAGTCCTCTTGTAGCACCAATAGCACCTTTCGTTTGGGCCTCTATCCCATTCTCCACTTTAAAAGCTATACCTAGGTTCATTAGAAATGGCTCAAGAACACCATCCAAACATATGCAAGATGTGGAAGATGTGTGTCTGGTACATGGAGTTACAGACCAAAATGTAGCACTAAGGTTGCTTGCGGCTTCTTTCAGAGGTAAAGCATTGGATTGGTATTGCACCTTGCAAGCTAATACTATCGCTACATGGGATCAACTCGAAGAAAATTTCTATAAAATATTCTTTAATGATGGATAAAGGTCTTCACAATATCATCAGTTTTCGGTCATAAAACAGGCCCCATCTGAAGCCATGATTGACTTCAACACCCGATTCCCTATAACTTGGCAAAAAATTCAGGTTGCTATTCACCCGCCGACTTAGCTAGCATTCATGTTCTACTTGAAATATATCAACCCCCACATCTCAATGATGATCCAGTCTCTTGGTGGAACCATGTTATTGGATGCATACAATGCCATGGTTAAAGTGGAGAACAATTTGATAGATGTCGGGAAGTTTTCGCCTTAGTCCACAATGCCTATATTTCTCGAAGTATCACTTTCTGCCTAGGAAATACCATCTACCAGTGTGCCTACTCTTCCCCAGTCTATGTATATGTATATCCGGATGCACCACAGAATGTTGCTTCCACATCTATTTCTTCAAAGGATGATATAAGCGATGTCAAGGAGATGTTGCGGGCTATGGCCAATGAAATAACTATCATTAAGTGAAACCAGGTCGTGCCTCTGAAGCAAACCTATCAGAATTATCAGGGAGGAAGGTCTTCTTACCAACAAAACTAGTTCTAGGGAGGCACTTGCACAAGTCTGTAGGCTCAAAAAACTAATCAAATAGTACCTATGCCTTCTTCGTTGTAGAGTTCCAACCCAAGCTCGAGTAGAGAGCTAATAACAGGGCAAAATAACTTAGTCAATGAAACCAACCCTTGGTGCTTCCCTTGCGGTGACTCACATATTCCCTGAAACTACCTGTGTGGTAATCTACAACAAAAGGTGGCAGAGCAACATAGCCAAGGAGTGACATCAGATCATGGAGGCTATGTATATGCCTCTCCGCAAATGGAAAATGTAGTGCTCATCATGCAAATGCAAGGGATGTCTCTAGAGCAAGAAACATATATTTCTCCCAATCACGTGCTCTTCTCATGGATGGAAGAAGAAGATGTGGTGTTCACCAATGATGCATCCACATCTAAAGTACCACAAGTACAGTCTGATTACAACACTCATTCAAAGAGGAGATTCATGGGTGAACCAGTTGTCCCCCAACTAGTCATTTTGTAGCCCAAAAGTGCTTTCGAACAGACACCTCGTACCTTTGTAGTAGCACAAAAATTTCCACCGTGAAGGGAAATTGTTATAACCAAAGCTAAAGAGTAGAAGCCTCCAAATCTGCCACCATTCAAAGTGGTGGAACAATTAAAAAAATAATTTGCTAATGTGTCCTTGTGGGATATCTTAGCTATTCTAGAACAAAAGACATTGCTACGGAAAGCTCTCTGGGAGGATTCAATCAGTGATCCAATAGAGCAATCGCTCAAAGGAAAGGATGTTGATCACTCACCTCCTACAAAGGTTCTCACGAATAGCATGGAGGAAGCCTCTACCGAGGTTAGAAATAAGCCAAAATTGAAACCCTTCTTCCTAACTCTCATTGTGGGAGAGAAATTATTGCACAATGCCATGATTGACTCCAACACTAGCACTACAGTCATGCCCAAGTAGATAGCTAAAGTGATAGGACTTACCTATGAGCCTTTAAAGAGGGGGGTTATGAAGCCTACTGGGAATAAATTCAAAACCATAGGTTTCATTAAAGACCTCCCCTTAACTTTGTTCTCCTGCCCTAGTATCATAGTTTCGTAATATACTGTAATCATAGATGTTCCCCCTATGTTCAGA
This sequence comes from Sequoia sempervirens, assembly GCA_007258455.2. NCBI lineage: Eukaryota > Viridiplantae > Streptophyta > Pinopsida > Cupressales > Cupressaceae > Sequoia > Sequoia sempervirens. Next base: position 43,506 of record VDFB02275162.1, read on the forward strand.
CTCTACCTATCCCAAGAATTCAATTCAAAGATAGGAGCGTATCTTTCTCTGGACTGGTCACACTTGATCCTAAGGACCAAGCATGGAGCTAAAATGAAAATAGTGTCTGAAGCTTTACATTCGAAACATGTGGCCGATGAAGCTATGATCAACTTTGAGGCTACTCATACCTCTTTCACCAAGGAGGAAATGTATTGTACCAAGTTGCTAGAAGATGAAAAAGTGACCAGAGATCGGACCTATTTAGAGGAAGTTCTCTTGACCAAATATATAGATGGGCACCTATGTCATCCATGATGAAGATCAAGTGCTTCCGAAGGTCGTGAAGGAACCTAAAAGTAACCAAGCTTCAGAGCTATGGATGCTCCACTTTGATGGAGCGAGATGCAAGGTGGGTGCAGGAGCTAGAATATGTTTAATATCCCCACATAATGAAAAGACACTATGTTCTTTCTACTTCTAGTTTGCTTGTTTGAACAATGAAGTTGAATATGAAGGCCTAGTGCAAGGTATGAGCCTCATAGAGCGTATGGGCATCAACCAATTAATGGTGTTCATAGATTTTTAACTAGTAGTAAACCAAGTCTAAGGGGTCTCTGTTGTAAAGAATGTTCATATGAGATCCTATAGACATAGAGTCTGGGACCTGATTGAAGGTTTTGAAGCCTTCAACATCCAAAAATTTCCCTAAGAACAAAATATTGATGTGGATTGCATGGCCATAATCAGATCCCAATTCGACCCTGCCTTTGACCTAATACATAACAAACACTTTGTATGAGTGATAATCTGACCATAAATTCCAAATAATGATCGAATTTGGCAGGTATTTGAAAGTGATGAACACATCACCTCATTCATCCAATAGTTAGGTGAATTTTCTAACCAACTCCAACCAAAGATTGTCGAAGCCTATGATAGAAAAATCATTCAGCTAAGGTCTAATAAGCTTCTTAAGGGACTTGTCACTCTCAAAAACCTATTTGATTGTGATGATGCAAGAAATGATAAAAGGAAGTTTGTAGCAGAAAAAAGTGACTATGCGGACCTTTAGGTCAAAGATGGAAGAAAGCTCAAAGTTGGGAAGGACATTCCAAATCATGATAAGGAGAGGCTCATCAACTTTTGTGAGAAGTATCAAGGAGTAGTGGCCTAGTCATATGATGATCTTAAGGGATATGATTCCAACATCATCCAACATACAATAAAGCTAACGAAAGGTGCAAAAATAGTCCACTAAAAATAGAGGCCGGTGAATCAGAAGATCGAAGCCATGATGGTGCAAGAACTAACCAAGATAATTCAATCTCATATCATCTTCTTGATCAAGCACAACACATGGGTATCCAACCTGGTTCTAGTCTGAAAGAAGAATGGAGACATCAACTTATGTGTTGAATTCTGAGACCTAAACAAAGTATCCCTAAAAGACCACTACCTGTTGCCTTCTATGGAATCAATCTTGCAAACAATGGCATAGTCAAAAATGTTTTCTCTACTGGATGGATTCTCTGGTTACAATTAGATCTAGGTTAAACAAGAGGACAGGCACAAAACAACATTCACTACAAAGTGGGGAACATTTGCATATACTAAAATGCCTTTCGGCCTTTCAAATGCGGGAGCCACTTTTCAGTGGGCAATGGATATCACTTTCAGTGAATTGATCAACAAAATTATCCTAATCTATTTGGATGATCTGGTTGTTTTCTCCAAACATAAGGATGATCAATTCGATCACCTTGAGATGGTTTTCAAAAAATTCCAGGAGTTCAAGGTATCCCTAAACCCAAAAAAATGTGTCTTCGGAGTACCGCAAGGCAAGCTATTGGGGCACATAGTGTCCAAAGAAGGAATTGTGATTGATCCCGAACAGGTGAAAGCAATCAAAGAACTTCCCTTACTAGTCAACAAAAAAGGAGTCCAATCTTTCCTAGGGAAGGTAAATTTTATGAGAAAATTCATTTCAAATTTTACTGGGATAATCAGACCAATCACCCTTATGCTGAAAAAGGATCAATTATTCAAATTGACTAAAGAATCTAGAGAGGCCTTCAAGAAGGTTAAAGATGCTATTTCCTCGGCTCCTATGCTGGTCAACCCAGACCTATTGAAGGACTTCATAATGTATGTATTCAAGAGAAAGTCAAGCATCGCTACTATCTTAACTCAAAAGGACGATGAAGGAAAGGGAGAACATTCGATAGCATTACACTCTCGAAACCTAAAGGAATATGAGACAAACTATAAATTCGTCAAGAGGAAAACCTTCACAATAGTCAAGGGACTCAATAAGTTCTGACACCTGATATCTTGCTATAAGGTGATTGTCTATGTCATGCATTCTAGTGTGCATGAATACATCATGGAAGGAGAAATCACCAAAAAAATGGCTAATTAGATCACTAAGATCCTTGAATATGACATTGAGGTAAAGCCTACAAAAACCATCTAAGGAAGAGGACTCTGTGAATATTTGACACATGATGAAGAAATGACAATTGAAGAAGAGAAATCAAAGCTGGTTCTAACAAATGATTCCAAATTTGAAGGTTGATCGTTGGTAGAGTGGGTGAGATTCATGCACATAGGAAAATATCCGCCCAACCTTCCTTCTCAAAAGAGAAGATTCTACCAACTACAAAACAATGGATATGCACTCATTGAAGGGATCATTTTCAAAAGGAGCTTCAATGACGTTCTATTGTGGTGCATCACTATGGAGCAAGCGAAAATAATTATTGACACTTTCCACAGTAGTCCCGCAGGTGGGCACTTCTTTGTAAAGACCACCGCCATCAAAATCATGTGTGTTGGGTACTTCTGGCCTACGTTGTTCAATGAATCATACTCCTTGGTAAAATCCTACAAGGAATGTTAGTTCTTTGCGAGAAGAAGAAAAAATTTTGTGATGCATCTCAATCCGATAGTGGTTGATGCCCCTTTCGCACAATGGGGCCTTGATTTCATTGGAATGATCAATCCTGCCTCCAACGTCAGACATAAATGGATTCTAATGGCAACATAATACTTCACTAGGTGGACCGAAGTCATGCCCCTGAAGAATGTGATAGAGGTTGAGATAGTGGACTTCCTCAAGGAACCGGTGATGAGATTCGGCATGCCTAAAACCATCATCTTCGACAATTCCAAGGATTTCCAAGGCTTTAAGGTATGTAAATTCACACTTGTGCATGGCATATTCTTGAAAACATCATCAAACTACTACCCACAGGGGAATGGCTTGACTGAGTCGACTAACAAAAATCTAGTCTGACTCATTAGAAGAATCGGGTCTGAACACCAGCGAGAATGGCATAAAAACCTTCAGGTAGCACTGTGGGTCGACCGCATAACTCCCAAGCAAGTCCTCAATACTTCTTTGTACGAGCTAGTATATGGAAAAGAGGTACAGTTCCCTACCTCTATGGAGATTCTAGCACTGCAATTGCGCAAATCTCTCGAGGTAGAACAAAATGATGCCATGGAGGTGCGGTTGGCCGAGTTGATGGAAGTGCAAGAAAAAAGGGAAAAGGCCCTAATAGCCCTGTCCAACAGCCAACAGGTGGTTAAGAGATGGTTTGAGAAGAAATCTTCAGACCAAGTTCTAAAGTGTAGGGACCTAGTGCTAAAATTCAATGAAAGAGCTGCAAAGCCAGGCCAACATGGAAAGTTTGACAGCCTCTGGGAAGTCCCTTTCAAATAATTCAATGCAAGAAAAATAATGCATTCAAATTGGAAAACATGGAGCAAGAAGAATTGGGGATTCTTGTTAACATAATCCACCTAAAATTATTCAATTAAGTTTCAAAATTATTCTAACGGTGTAAATATGTGAGTAGTTTAATTACTTTTCTTTCATGTTTTTTGTTGGCCGGTCTTTCAATAATTAAATTCTATGGTGTGAGGAAGAAAAAACAAAGGGAACCCACATTACAAAATAGTAGGAAAAAGGAGACAATTTTTTTAACATAAGCTATATTTTCATTATATTTATATATACTTTTAGAAGTACATTGTCAAAATGGATCAGAGGCCACGCTTTTAGAGTATATCTTTATATATGTTGTATCTTCTTTATATACATAGCTATGGTAAAGCCTTTTTCCAGGCGTATATATATACAAAAAATGTATTAACAAAAGGATGATTTCTTAAGGCATCAAATTTTTCTAGTCACGAGTAGGGGAAATTGAGGCATCAACGACATCATATGGAATCAGTTCATCAGGAAGGACAACATCAGGACAAGTAACACCATCCGCAGGAGCAATGGTGAGCGGCGGAGGGAACAACAGGTTCTGAAAGTTGGTGTACCAGTTGATGTCACTCGCTATTGGAAGGCCTATACCAAACACAATATTTTCCACCACCTCTTCAAGGCCACCCAGATACTTCTTCAAAAATATTTCAAGTACCAGGTGGAGAACTAATGGCTTGGGAACCTAGATGTCAAGCATAGACGCGACGAATTAAGAGCATACATTAGAATGAACTTTGTACGTGTGTTCATATTGAATAGCATCCCTCCCCAGAACCCACTTCATCGCTATAATGGCCAGAGAATGCTTATTCTTGGTCATTCTTTTGAGACGCCTAGTCGAGTTTTCACCAAGGAAATCCGTCTGGGATTTCTTGTAGACTAACCTAATTGGAGTTTTCATAGTGCCTAGCTCTACACAAACTACCTAAGTCTAAGCTCTATGCAAATTCTATGCAACTGCTAATGCCAAATGCTAAGCCAATTTCCTATTACCAATTTTTCCAAGATTGATAAGTGTGATTTCTCTATTGCCTAATCACCTATTTATAGAAATAGATAGGATATGCGTGGTAACTTGCATACCATAAGCATGATGCTAATCGAGTATTGAATTGAAAATCGCACCAAGGCTTGCTCGAATTTCCCACCCAGTTGCGTTTGGTAGGTACGGTTTGTTGCGTTCAAGATTAATAAGGGATAATTAATTAGCATAAGTTGGTGGCCACGATCGACAATAGCCTACACAACAAAATATTGAGGTGTTGTTTTGCAGGAATTTTCCAAACTCCAAAGCAGAACTTGTATCTTTTCAGGCATTCATTGCATATTTGGCTTAATCATTCCTTTTGGATATTAATTGCCAAAGCATGCAAAATCCCAAATTCCTTCAAATCGTCGGCCCAAGTTCCCATGAAAATCGTATTGTACGACAAGATTACCAATTGTCATTATGAATTCTTGTCATTTCAAAATGGCAAGTAATTCATTTCACACAAGAAAAAAGGCTAGCGGTACATGCTGAATTAAATCCTAAAATGCAACTGTGGTCTACCACTCTAAGGAAAAAATAGCTAAGTATTGCATGCGAGTGGCTGTCATTAAAAATATTTTGAGCACGCTACCTAGAACAAAATAATTTTTGAGTATAGACAAAGCTGAAGGGGAATTGCAAAAGATTTGAGCTAAGCAAAAGTCTCCAGCAAAAGGAAAATGGTAGAAAGTTCACAAGTGGAGGTGCAAAGAGAGACAATGCAAAGCTTGTTTGACGTTATGTATTCAGTATCATCCATCTATGTCTTTGAAGACATTTCTTACGCTTTTCCAGATATACCAAAGAAGCCAAAGTGGGTAAACACGCAAGCCCTAGACAAGCCCAAAAATTATAGGGACCAGAGACTAATCAATGAGGAATGGGATAATATTCATGATCCCATCCTCACAAAGAACCCAAGTCTTTGAGGGAGGTAGCCTGGGAAAGGATGAAGCAAAACAGTGACCCAAATTCTTTGGTGCAGAAGCTATGGTTCAACGGGCTCCCACAGTATATGGTCTCGTTGTGCACTATTGCTTGGAACAAGTCGATGCAGCCATCAAACACTTCAACCCAAGCACTAACACCATCAAGGGCCAGGAGTTGAAGGTTGATATCTTCCTGAGAGCTATCTAAAATATGTTGTGCATCCCTGACCAAAGCTCTAGAGTGGAAATGATAGAGCCATTCAATCCAACAAAGGGGGAGGAAATATGGAGAACCAAACAAAAGGCTCTATATTTTTATAACAAAGAAATCCAAAGGCCTAGGGAAGATTAGAAAAAGCCACCAAAGATTCTGGTGCCACACAACACCTTCCCCATAGACATGTAGGAAGCCTTGTCAATGATGGAATTTATTTGCAACCTAGACACCGACAAGTATGTGCAAGAGTTTCAATTGGGTTCGAGGTTTCAGTTCCATAGGTAGCATTCCTTTTTCTCATATGATTTCACACAATTCCTCGTTGATGAGATGATAAGGAAAATAAGGGACTACAAAACGCAACAGAGATTCAAGTTTCCTTCCTTGCCCATATGTTTTTGCATCAAAACCCTGCTTGCTTCAAGAAACATGTGAAGTTGGCCATTTTTGATTAATTGGGCCAAAGAAGGCCAGTTTCTATATGGACTCCTCTCCTCTCTACTTATGATTATTATGTAGTTTTGGATTATTTCTTGACTTCGATTCTAGAATATTTGAGAGGGGAGGATGGTATTAATCGACTCACCAAGGAGTAGACAAAGTATATGTAGAAATGTACTCCCAAATGTGACTAGTTTCTCAAAATGGATTTCACATTCATTCGGATGTGTGGCTTCACTGGGGAACTATTCTGGCTTCCAGTATGTAACACAAATTGGGTGCTAGCCCTCGAAATGTTCTAGCAAGTATCTATTATCGACTACAACTTTTGCAGAGGACCAACCAAGAAGAAGGGATTTTTCATCTGCTCGCTAAGCTTTAAAATGGTGGTAATGGCCAAAAAGAAGACGCACAAGCTACTGGAAGATAAGCTAGCTCATCTAAGGTTAGTGATGATTTGTGAAAAATGGAATTACAAGCTTGAAAATGACTTTACAAATGAATTTTTAAAGGTAGCGCACAACTCCCGACCTTAGTAGGAGAAGTGGTGGAACGCACTGAAAGATGATGATGAGCTAATAGTTGATCTAGTTCATATTCCAACCGATGACAGTAGGTTGCCATGACATAAGTTCTACTTCACTGTGGAGAAGTATGATGAGAAGCGCAAAATGGGAGTCGGCCTTCAAAGCAGGTTATCAAGAAAAGAAGGATGGAGTGAGGAAAGAATCAGATATTTCTGGGTGTACCGCCAAGAGATCAAACAACTGAGTACCCTTATAGAAGCATGGAATTGGATGACCAATTTGATAAATTATGGAATGATGCACACATGGATTCTAACATGAGTGCTAACAAGGACGATGACTTTGGTGAGGAGTCTAAAATGCATACAGGGAAGGGAAAGGAGAAGGAATCAAAAGTGCCATTGGCCTTCGCTCATCAAAAGAGAAAGGTGACGGAGCAGCCTATCCAGGTTTCTTCAAATGTGTAGATGAACATAGCAAGATCCTCATAGACACTCACCTAGACCGTAACAAGGAAAAGAATGATTCAACAATAGTCAGAAGCCATAGAGGTGGAGGACTCCCTGCATGTTAAACGACAACACACAAAATCAATTTCTGGGGAAATTTTGCAAGAACCTGCAACAAGCCAAGAGGTCGTGGTGAGCTAGGAGCCACAATCATTTGGATAATAGGTAACTTTTTCTCCCTCTTATCTTACCTCGCAATCTTAGGTGTCCCCTGTTGTATCCTCGATGCCCCTCATTGCAAGTGTCGGCCCTTCCTTTTCCACTTCTGCTGCAATGGTCGCGAGAGGTTTCTCCTAGTTCTCACAAGTGGGGTCATTTGTCTTGACTCCTTCATGGACCATTTCACCTTTAGCCGCTACCCAATCCTCATCCACTATCTCTTCACTCTTTACATCCATGGTCGCTATTGACACCCCTCCTGCTACCACTATATCAAGCCCATCTCAGTCCGCCCAATAGATGGAGTCTGTCATGACTTCGCTATTATCACAACACCTGATGAGTCCTCCTGTTGGGTCACAAATTGAGCTTTGGTACATCCCTCCTTTCTCCTCACAAACTACCACTCTCCCAAAGAAGAAAACATCTGAGACCACTACCCTCACATTCCCTTTCGCCCTACATCTCGGTGCACCTTTCGTAGGTGGGATAGTTCAATCACTATCCCAATTTATGGCGTAGGGTGATAATACAAAGGAAGTGCGGGCTCTCAGAATCTAGAAGCGAAAGGCCAAGGATGCCAAGAAGCTGGTGGAGCCGCAGGTGTATACTATTTTCAATGAAGCTCAAAAATTGATCAATTTCGCAACCATGTATTTGGATGTCATCAAACTATAAGGGGAGATTTAACCTGACGATTACAACATGTTCGCCATGGGACTCGATCTGAGCATAGCCCGACCATAGGAGAAAGTTGAGCTCATGGAAGAAACATAGTGGGTGGTGACCACTGACTTCCTCAAGGATGGTTGCCAACTAAAGAAGAGGTGAAACTTGTGAAGGATAGGGTCAAGGTCCTGCTAGCAAAGGAAAAAGTGATGGAAGTAGAAATTGTGCACTTATCAGAGAGAGTGCAGGTAGCATAAAAAGAGTAGAACAAACTTTGAGAGAAACTTGAAAAGTTCCAATCTATTGACCCCACCCTGGTTGATGTGCTATGGGGGAGGAACCAAGACTATCAAAAAAAGTTGTATCTAGCGGAGTAGGGGATGCAACAAAAGAGTGAGGAGTTTGAATGACAACGCACTCAATTCGAGTAACAAATGCAATAGAGGGATGCAAACTTTGAGCATCGAAAGGCCCAATTGGAGAAGGAGCTCAAGGAGATGAAACTTTCCCTTGAGGCAAAATCAGTGAACACAAATCGAGCCAAAGAAAAATGGCTCACCAAATGGAGGAATTTTTCAGAAAAACTTGTGTCTGCAAATAAAAGGATTGTGGAACTGACACAGAGTATTAGCTTGAAAGATGCAGAGATTTCCCTTCTAAGGAGTGTTCCCCAAGCCCCTGTTGCCCAACTAGACCTCATTCCAGTGGCTCAGGAGTTATATGTTTCATACTGGGAAAAGGTCAAGGCCTTCTACCTGACACTAGAATCGATCCGCAATTTATGTCAGAGGAGACAATCTTGAGTAGGGAAGTTTGTGGAGTGATTGAGTAGTTCTTGTAGGTCATCGCAAAGAGGGTTCATGAGGAATTTTTTTTGCTAAATAGGCTATACATGGTCTCAGATGAAGTCTTAGCAAAAGCAGGGATTGGAGATAGAAAAAACACTACCAAAACAATTAACAAGTTCATCCACTTCCACAAAGCCATCCTCCATGCTAGCGCATGCACAACCACTTTGAGCCAAACTATGGATAGCATGAGGGAGAAATTCTCTTGGTTAGCTGAGATGGGACTACCCTCTCCATTTATTGTAGATGAGTTGGTGGCCACATTAGAGGAAATTACGGCGAAGATTACAGAGAAGTAGCAGGACACATCCACTTTTCAGAGCTTCAGCCAACCCCCTACCGGCAGATATTGAAGGTGTCACTCATCAAATTGCATGGGTACTCTTCCAACTTGAGTCCAAGGTCATTTTATCTACAAAGTTGCCTTACAAAGAAATGATTGACCTAAGTGGAGCACAAGAGAATCTGTGTGACATATCGACACCATCCGAGGTCAACTGGATGCCTTTGTAGGCCACTCTTTCTAAGCTCTGACTCTTTCACACAATGGGGCTCTGGTCTACAAGCTAGAGAAAGTTTTGGGTTCCTCGTTCTGTAGAAAAAACATCCCTAGTAGTCACCAAAAGCTATGACTATAAAATTCCTCAAGATCCCTTTGGGTGGTCTTTCTTTTGCTAAGTACCGGCCCACACCTCATATGTTTGAAATGCTTCCCTTCACTTTTCAATCGGGCCTCTTTTTGATAAACTCCATCGACCACTACCACGTGTCTGTCAGGTGCTCCTTACAATGATTGCTTCCTTCACTTTTCTATCGACTCCCACCATGCTTCCACATGTCATGACTATGATCACTTCAAGGCTGCTTCCCTTCACTTTTTAGTTGGGCCCTATCTGCGTGCCAATCAACTTTCATTTGCATACACTTTTTGGTGGACCCTACAGTTGGCGCCGATAGTAAAGAATGATGCCACGTGTCTTCCCAACACAAGCTCTCATTGTAGAAAGGGAGAAATGAACCATGGGCTGCGACTTGCCACACGCATCTCCTTGGTGGGGGTTCTACCAAAGGGAAGGATGGAGCAAATAACAAGCTGCAAAATACTGCCATGTGTTCTAATTGCCTCCACTGGGAAGTGAAACTTGTCTACATGGGATTTTTCTAGGACCACTGCCATCATTCATAGGCGATGAATCTGGGTCGGGGATGACCATGTTCCATGTCCCAAACATTTTATGTTGCAATGGCCAAAGGAAATCATTGTTGCAGGCATCATTGCTTGAGATATGAGATTTTTCCTATTACTGGTCCTCTAGGTGGTGGAATATTTTGCTATATATACTATTTCTTTCTTCGGAAGAAGGGTTCAAAAGATACAAAAAAATTAGGAAAAGACACCAGGCCTTTTTATTGTTTTTAGATTATTGTATGAGACTCTCAGACTGTGCCACTGTTCGGCCTTTCTATTTTTCTTAAGCTATTTGATAAAACATTATACTGTGCCATTATTGTTTTGAATTGTTCATTTGTAGAACTTCTATGATTTTAATACAAGTTTTCTGGTTTAGATCATGTCTTTGACTCCTCCTTTCAGTGAATTTTTGTAAGAATTATATTATGTCATTGAATGAATTGTTCAGATCTTTATTTTTGATTTTTGTTATTATTAGACATAGCGGATTGCTGATCGGGCCCTTAAATCAAATCCCAAAAGTTAGATTTACCATGCCTATATCTACTCCTTGGCGCATTGCCTTAGTTAGATCTTTATTTTTTATATCTTCTTCCTTTTCCCATTCCAAAACCCCAATTACTGAAGAAGTCAGCTTCTTTAAAAACCTGAAGGTCACTCAGTTTAACATAATTGGTCCCCCCCATTAACTGAGTTTCCCATAAAGGTTGTTTCCTTCCCAATTTTTGGCATCAACATATACAACATTCTAGATAAATATAGACATTTTAAATAGTTTGGAGATAAATATGTATTCCATTATTTATTTATATTGATCAAAGTTTCTAGAGTTTATTAGTGCTTGCTAGTGAGATTACAAATAAAAGGTAAAACAAACACATGATCTGTGTTCTCAAAAAGTCATACATAATACCATAAAATATCAAAATCACAACAACTCACCACTACACCAAATACCTATACACTTACTTTTCACGATTTACAAAACAATTCCCGCCTATTATATATGAATGTTGTTAAAATTTTCATTTTGAAAATATGACATGAACATAATGATTATTTATATTCTTATTCACAATTTGCATCCCAATGTGTGAATATGTCCAATATTTTATAACGAACATAATTAATTTTGATATGATACATCAAATAATATTTTAATATTTGTTGACATTTGTCCAAATTAGAAAACAATTATCTTTGTGTACTCTCTTCCATTATTTGGTTTTAAAAGAATAGCTAAAATTTCCCATGAAACTAAGTCAACTTCCAAATAGTAATGGAAAAGTATTAAGACTATAGGAATCGTAAACTAAATATAGGAAGTCAGTGGAAGACAAAAGCCTGGGAATAGACAGAAACAAAAAAGGAAAGTAGGTTTTTTTCAAGATAAAAAGAGAAGGGAAAGAAACAGTGCAGGACCATTTCTAACAAAGACATACGCCATTGTTGTTCAACTAAAGAGGGGGCAGGAAAGTATTGATACAGAATTTCACCTTCACATGGCTAGACTATTGTTCACTTCCAAATTAGAACTCAGACAATCATATTAACAAGGTTGGTTTTTAGATGGGTGTGGGATTTTGTGGGTTTGATTAATGTGGAGGACATGCTTTGCTAGGATCAAGTATTCACAAACTACAAAGTCCTTTCACATACTATAAAATTATGTTAAAATAATAGACATATTTATAATAAAATCATAGTCATTTCCTTTTTGTTTATGAGAAGTCTATTTTTAGATAGGAGTGTTTGCATTAATTTATAGCATAACAAAAGCAACAAATATTGATTATTTCCAAATATCTAATTATCTCAACTGAGACAAAGTAATGATAATTAAATGAATACATTCATATTTATATTTGTGTAAGACACATAGAGAATAAAATTGCTACAATACTGAGATCCAATTCTTTTCATAGATCAAGAGGTGTGACAATTGAACTCATTAGCTAAATAAATATTGATAGATTTAACTAAAGAATTCAAGTGTACACAAAAAATAAGATTATATTTTGTAAAGTGGTGAGGGGCCTAGCTCAATTGGCTAAAGAATCTTGTTGCAGGCAGGAGGTCATGAGATCTGATCTCCCCCCATACCTGTGGTATTGGAGGTCGTGTCATGCTAGTGTCACCGGTCACGCACAAAATTTTTTTATTAGGCGCACTATAGTTTATAGGGGGGGCTACCTAATTCTTTCAGTCTAAAAATATATATATTAGATTTTGTAAAATAAAAATTTAAAACATACTACAATATACCTCAATGAAACCAATGTCACAATTGGCACTATCAATGGCATGTTGGATGGTATGGGTGGGATGGTAAATGATGTACCATCCTATGATGTTACATCCTAAAATATATAATAAATGCACAATGTTAATTCAATTATACAATTACAAATAGATTTACATATTAAATTTTTTAATTTAAAATTTAAAATATATTATAAATTCATATTAAAATACCTATACGTGACCACCAAACAAATTATGTATTAAGTCATCATTTATCACCACACTATGTACTTCACCACCTTCTACTATTTGATCACCCTCTATACTCCTAATACATTTATAATGAAAGTGAGTGAAGTCATGGGAGGTGACATCCTCTACACTATGTGGATCACAATCTCATCTTGAGAAAAAAATGATAATAGTTATTGGATAAATGGGGTTCATCACCCTCTGCTCTCTCAATGGTATTTTTACCTAACCATTGCTTGGACCTCAAGGCTAAAACATTTGTGCATGTCATGCTATATAAGGGTATCCATGGACTTGTAATACCACAAAGAGGTTGCACCTCCATAGTCTCCTTGATGATTGATGACACCATCATGTGATATATAAATTATTGTGCTAATTGTCTTTGTCGAGGTTTTAATATTCAAAAAAATCTTTGTGTATCTTGGGTAGAGCCTCCACCTCTACCATGAAACTCCCTTATATCAAACTAATTGAGAATTTTGTGAAGGACAAACTCAATAATTTTTTTTCTAAAAGTGTAGTTGCATCTAATGGTTATTACATGGAGGATGGTCAAAGACCATTCACCATATATTTCAAAAATTATTATTTATATCAAGAAATTTTTTAGAACATTGTAAGATAACTTCAATGCATAATCTTTTTTAGAACATTGTACGATAACGTGGGCTTTAGTTATATCTTTTTTAGAACATTGTAAGATAACTTCAATGCATAATCTTGGTGACATTGATTTTTATGAGCTTTCAATTGATGAATTTGACTCATGAATGAGTCAACTTGCTTCATCATTTTTTCCAGTCATAAAACAAATAATGCATAGTGTGGATTTCCTATGGATACCTTCAATGATGAAACTAGTTTTACCAACATGAATTTTTATTTGTTTCAAATTACATAATAATTTCTCTTGACTTTCCCTAAGGTTTTTTAGAAGGGTAGGGAGAGACTAGGGTGATGTGAGGATCTCTTCAAATATCTCTTCAACTATATTATGTTCGAGGTCCAGAATAAAATACAAGAAGCATATTCCAAAATAGTCAAGTTAATGAAAATAAAATACAAGAAACATATGCGAGTTTTTATAAAATAAATAACATACAAGAAACATATTCTAAAATAGTCAAGTTAATGAAAATATAAACATGATTTGATTTAAAAACATTGAAATATTTCCTAAATATCTTTCCTTCAACATGGCATTGCTAGAAATCTTGGGGTAAAATTTAATTTTATGAAACACAATCACATTTTTCTATAGTGAGATTTTATTAGATCAGTATGTCACATCACATAGGATGAGGACACCTATCATGATCTAATCCCTTTATCATTTAGGGTTGTTCTTATAAAGCACTCTCCCTCATTGTATTATAATTCTTGAAGACTATAGAGGTTCATTATGTAAATTTTTCTTGTTGAGTATATAGAAAATCATTGTTTGTAACTCTCTTGTGCAGAAGGTGTTTTATTCATTGTTTGATCCTGCAACTCATGTTTATTCACAATTCTAACAATGGGTAGTCAATTTTTTTAGATTTTTATGATAAAAAATGCAATCATATTTTATATATCATAAAATGTGATCATATTCTATATGCCATACAATTTTATCACATTTTATAATGTGATTGCATTATAGAAGAATGAGTGATTTGGTTACTTTTTGTCCCAAATTTTGGTGCACATACCCTTGATGTTGAGCTTCTGCATATCCAATAGTTCCCATCAAGATGTATCATAATTCTTTGTTGTTGCAATCCACACAAACTACTAGATTCAATATCGAAAAAATGTTGAGGGTTTTATTGCATATTTTGATAAGAAAAAATCTGAGACAAGATAGGTCTTATTTTTGTATTGATTTATATTGATCTAATGTGTAGTTGGGTTCATCTAATATGTAGATAGATTGTTTTATGATGCAATTAGAATTTTTTATTATGCTAATAGATTACTTTGATTTGTTACTTGTTTGGGTTTATTTTTTGTGTATGTTATGAACTCCTTTGTCATGATATTGTGGGGTAGGTAAAAAAATGGTATTGTAATTAGTGCTACCTTTTATGTTCCTAATGAGCTATCATTATTCCTATTTTTCTCTATCAAGTTAATTTTTGTATGCTTTGTAAAAAAAATATTGTAAGAGCCATATATTTAAATTGCATCCAATATTTTAAAAAATATAACAAGTAAATCATTATCATTAAATAACAAATACAATTTATTCAAGAACATAACATATGTTAAACTTTTTCTAATATATTTACTCTATCATATAATTGAATTGAGTTTTATAGAATACACTACATAGTTGAGAGGGAGTGATCTCACTAGGAGTGAGACAACCCCTAGTTGCAACGTAATCAACTATATTATGGTGTTGGCAATTTTTTTAGAACCACTATTATTTTACTGTAGAAGAAAATAATCTTATATTTAATTTGATGTTTATATATAACTTGTAGTGGTAATTCATATCCAATATACTAGATGCATTTTTTACCTAAATAATTATTAATTAGAAGTTTAAAGCATCATATTTTGGAAATACATAAAAAATTCCATATAGAAATAGAGAGTTTAAATAATTTATTTCATAATTTATTTGTATTGATGAGAGTTTCTAGAGTTTTTTAGTGCTTGCCAATGAAACCACAAATAGCAGGTAAAACAAACACATGATCTCTGTTCTCAAAAAAGTCATACATAATACTATAAAATTTTCAAATCACAACAACTTATCAATACACCAAATACCTATACACTTACTTTTCACAATCTACAAAACAATTCCAGCATATAATATACAAATCTTATTTAAAGATTTCTTTTAAATGAAAAAAAATAACATGAATATAATCATTATGATAATTTGCATTCAAATTAAACACTGTTTGGTATGCTAACTATTTCATAACCGACATAAATAATTTTGATCTGATGCATTAAACAATTTTTTAATATGTGAGTGATTGATTGCTGACTTTTGTCGCATTAGAAAGCATTTATCTTTGTATATTGTCTTTCATAATTTGGTTTTCAAGGAAAAGCCGGAATTGCCCATGAAAATAAGCCGACTTGAAATAGTAATAGAAAAATCTCGAGACTACGCGAGTCGTCTTCTGTCAAGTAATCCACCGACTTTGCCGACTTTAAACGTGAAATAAATAACGGAAGTCCAGTAATAGACAGAGACAAGAAAAGAAGCAACTTTTGTGCAAGATAAAAAGAGAATGGAAAGAAACAGTGCAACGCCATTTCTAACAAAGACATACACCATTGTTGATGATCCGTCAACAGACGATGTTGTGTCATGGAGCGCAGGCAATAACAGCTTCCTGGTGAAGGATCCCCACCATTTCTCTCTCCATTTGCTCCCTCGCCACTTCAAACACTGCAACTTCTCCAGCTTCGTTCGACAACTCAACACATATGTTAGTATCCCTTATTCTCATGCTTTTGTACTATTCTTTACCCTCGTTTTCTTGACTATTGATTCTAATCGTACAGGGATTTCGTAAAGTGGATCCTGATAGATGGGAGTTTGCACACGAATGCTTTCTTCGAGGGCAAAAGCAGTTACTCAGCAGTATTCGTCGAAGGAGGTCCAAACACCACTCTCAGGGGGGGAGTAGTCAAATGGATTCCAAAGATGATTTGAAAGGGGAATTCCAGATGGTTAACGAGGACGAGGATGCCATTGTTATGGAGATTGTTCAACTGAAGAAGGAACAGGAAAGTATTGATAGAGAACTTGAGGAAATGCAGAGACGCTTCGCCGTGACAGAGCACAGACCTCAGCAGATGATGTCGTTCCTCCAAACAATCAGGCAGAGCCTTCAGACAATGGTGGTGTCAGGATGAGAACATGTCAGTTATGGGCAGATGTCAGATTCCAAGTAAAGAAGAAGTTATGATGGATCTCCTTTCAGAATATTCAATGCCTTAGCAAGGCTGCCCTGAATAATTTTTGGAGAATCTTTTCTGTCCGTTTGAAGAACAGTCTAATCCATCACAGTGGGAGTTGCCTCACCTGCTTGGGCACTGGTTACTTATGTTTGGTCGTGTTGGTACTACAGTTCATAAATGCGTCTTTTAGTCTATGTTGGTATAGGTTATATCGACTCCTATCTTATTGTTGAAAGTATATTTTGACTGTTTTTTTCTGTCCAAAGACTGGTGGCTTACAGGTTTTTTCTGTCCAATACAGGAGGACCGTTGTTGCTCCCATGGAGTATAACAGTTCAGTTAAGTTGAACAACTATATTTTAATATGAACTTTTAAGCAATGCAGCAGCAGCAGTAGTTTGCAGGTCAGCGGCCAGTCATGGCATTGAAGCAAATTTCACACACTTAAAAATTTAGCTGCATATGTTGTATTGATTCTGCAGCTATTTATGTGGTCTGTGTTGTGCTGCAGTTTTGGTTTAGTTTGCATGGATTTATTTATCCTATACATCTTTCTAGTTTACATTTTTGTTAGAATTTGTATGAAATTAAGATTATTTGTGGGATGGCCCAGGGCCTGGGTCCAGCAGTAATCCTCAAGGAATTTACCATTGCTGGCAGAGTAACAACCTGACCTTCCAGAATGGCACCTCATCAAGGTTAGAGTCATGGCATGACTCTCCAAGATGAATTTTTTAGTTGGAATGGTTATAATGAACAATAATGTGGTCAGTAAGTGTGACCGGTAAAAGTGGAACATTACCATGATGATAATTTGTTCTTTGTACTTCCCCCCAGGAAAATGGAATAAGCAGGCGGGATATAGAAAAGACTGCCCCACTACTGCGAGAGGATCCTCAATCAACCAATGGAAAATGGAATAGCTGGGAAGGATAGAGAAAAGATTGCTCCCCATTGGAATGGGCGGATCCTCACCACTGGTGTGATAAACAGTTCTCCCATATGTAATCCGATCCAGGATGACATCACGAGTTTGCTTTTTTTTTTGTTAGTTTGATCTCTCTTTTGTCAGTAGATACTTTTCTCTGTCGAGATCATGTGATTTATTTCTTTGCTTCACCACATATCTTTTGATTTAGAGCTAGATATTTTGTTGGTGGTTGTGCTTGTATTAATTTGAATTGCTTGAGATCTATGGCCCTTCATTGTCAAATCATTAATATTATTTTGGGTGATAGTTATGTTTATTGTTTTGTGTATAATGTTGTCATTTTAGAAGTTTTTTAAGAAGAAAAAGTTTTTAAAATTTGGATTTTAAGTTAAAGGATGTGAGATTATTATAAGACTTGTCAACAAAAATAAATAAATTAAATCAATTTATTTAAACACTTCATTTTTATAATTGTTTTTTAATAAGAGACCTAGATTTAAAATAATTGGTATGCGTCTTATATGAATTGTAGCAACACATTACAAGACAACCATTATCATAAAGTGAAGATTGCTAGTGGGCCTATTGAGAGTCCATATATTTTAAAGTGTGCCATCAATTTGATTGTCTCTTTTAATGGCTCAACATCTAAGCATTTGATTAAAAATTAAGATAACAAAATTCAACTCACAAGATGATATCTTTAAAATTGAAAACTAATGAATTATCTAAATAATATCAACTTACTCTTCCATCTTATTGGATAAGGTTTTCTATTTCATATCTTCCTTTAGTTCTTTTCAAACAAAATATAACTATTTTTTTTAAGGCCAAATTGTATTTTTCAACATGGCTCCTAGCCTTTATTAAGTTGTTTATCCCTATTTGTATTGCGAATTAAAGTGTTTAATAGTGGGTTACATTATTGTAAAAAAATGAATATATATGTTGTGTTTCTTTTATATTTTAGATTTGTTTTGATTGAAATATATTATATATAATAATTAATTTATAAGTAATATATTTTCATTTGAATTTGATTCATGGCATGTCTACATTCTAATCAGATTACTATTCATTTCCAAAGATTAGTCTTGATTTATAGATCCTCATTCATCACCTTGGATCATATATATGGGTATAGATTTGACTCATGTCATTTTAACAATCATACATTTAGTCCTAAATTTTAAAAATTGAAATATAAATACAATCTCATAAATGCCCTTATAAATCATTGTCAGTGGACCTAGCATATGTTTGTCTTGATTTGTATGTTATGCTTTGATTAATAGGGAAAAATAGGTTTTGAAGGGACCTGAAACCCTTTACATCAGATACAAAATGCTGCTCCAAAAAATAAACAATAGTCTACGAGAAACAACTCAACAACCAAAAAACCAACCACCACGGGTGCCAAACTAAAAGAAGACAATCAACAACCAACAACACCCACCAGCAAAACAACATACAAAAGAAAAACACCAAATAGAAATAGAAAGAAACAAGAAACTAGTTAAGGCCACTCAGAGTTTTGGCCACCTCAATCTGTTTTTTTTTATGTTTTTCAACCATATCCAGCAATTCCTTTTTCTCAGCATCAAAAGCTTTCTTCCATTCAGCTGATCCTCTACCAACTAGTACCTTATCATCATCCTTCACAGTTTTTTTACCCTTACCCTTAGCCATTTTCTCTATCTCCATGATCTCCGGGAGAAAACCTAATCTTCTCTGAGCTGCCCAATTTTCTTAAAGAGAATTTCCAAGGCTTTTGAACTATTCTTAACCGAGGTATGGCTTACCTGCAACAAGTTTTTGATATCCCCATTAATACCAACAACCTTAGCCTCAAGAGCTTGCATTCTATCCTTGCACAATGCCTTGAAATCATTAAATGAACCTTCCAGTTCTACCATTCTATCAATGAGGATGTCAAACACAGAGGCCTTCTGAACATTCTGCATATTCGCCTTTAAGACTCTTATCTTAATATTAATTTTATTGAATTCTTGCAAAGTCTATTTGGACAATTTGAAGGTGCATGTTGCCCCAACCCTCGCCATGTCTAGCAAACCAAAAATCGAAGTATCATCCTCATTCAGGTACAAAAAATCCTTCGAAAGAGGATCAATCTTCAAGGGTGGATTAACATTTTTCTTTTCCTCCTCCACATTTAGATCCCAAAACTCCTTCAATAGAGACACCTTCGACATGTCATGAACTAGAGAATCCTCCACAGTCACCATTTTATCTGCAAGAACCTTACCTTCCTCTACCTCCTTAGGGTTCGTGGTTGTAACGACATAGCCTTCTTCTTCAAATTGGCCAATCTCTTCGACAGTCTTCTCAGTTTCTCAACTAACCCAACATTAACTTGGGCCCCATCCTCAAGATCCCTACCAACAAGACCTTTACCAATAGCCACTATTGCAGCCTTGGGAGAGGACCCATTAGACCCTACCTCTGCATCATCACTCCCTAAAGAGGCCAGCCTCTTAGGAGCCCTGTTACTTTTAGAACCCACCACCTTCATTTTCTTGGAAGCTGAAGCCACAACTGCAGGGAAAACATCATCCTAGTCCTCCTCCTCCTCCGACGAGGATTCTGAAACCGATGACCCTAATAAAGCACTAAAAGCCTCATCCTTGCCTTTGATGGCCTGAGCCAGGGTTAGAGATTGGACATGCTCCATAATAAGCAAAATAAGCCCTTCATGGAGGATAGGGGCCCTCCTATTCTTTAGATGAGCATACACTGAGGATTCCAACGAAGATAAAAGAAGGGAAATGAAATAAAAAAACCATTCTTGAAGTGATTTAGGAGAGTGAAATGGTGACCAAGAAGAGCCTTAAATCTCCCTTCTAACATCACGTATTGCATCATCACCTCTGCAACCCTAGCCTATATTTTTTTAAGGGAGGTTCTATCATAGCCCCAACTCTACAACTTGACCAAATTCTTTCGCTCATCATCCTAAAAAAACTGGGTCATTGCTTCTTCACTACTCTTTTTGTCTTTGAAAAATTTCCTTCCCATAGTTGACATGCCAGTAACAATGGAAATAAGGCCTTGATTCACCTCCACCTCAATCCCTTTCAACACCAACTTATGGTTATGCCAAAGCGAGACAAACTTGGTTGAGGCATTAGGGTCATAACCGTGTAACCTCTCCAAAAATGGAGTGAAATTGCCATGATGAAGAATGTTCTAGAGCTTCTTCTTCCTGCGAATATCACCACATGAATGTGGCTCAACTTGGCCTCTATCACCACCCATGGCAGCCCAAATAGAACACACAAAACCCTGGTGAAAGCTACCTAGACAAAAGCATAATATGCATAAAACACCCATAAAACACCCATAAAGTGTGCCAGATGGGAATAAGTACAAGGCCATAAAAGCCACAACAACTTATCCAATGCCATCATTTCTTAAAATTTTTCTAGCATCATTGGGAATGATCAATCCTTCCTCCCATGAGCGAAATTCACCAAGGTTGACAACCAAATTGGCAAAAAAAATGGCAAGAGAGTTTCCTTCCTGATAGACGCGAGAGATGTGAGTCTCATCACAAGATTGCAACATCAGTACCGTATCCCTTATTAGCTGATCCACATTCCATCTTGAGGGATGAGTACCATGCAAATAGTTTATGATATTTATAGAATCACCTTACACCCAAACTTTGGAAAACCCCTTGCTAATAGCATATCCAACACTCATGAATGTAGCCTCCGCCTCCACATGATGATTATTCTGAGTACCCAATGGGAGTGCCACCGTGCTAAGAAGTCTACCAAAGTTGTCTCTTAACACCCCCCACATCCAACAGGTCTAGGATTCTGCTTCGGTGCCCCAATTTGTATGCTATGTTGTATTTAAAGATATTCATTTATTCATATAAAACTATGTTAGAAGGTGAAAAACATCTAGGTAGAAGAGCTTTAAATATAATCTATTCTACAAATGTTGTTTCATTGTGACATCATACTAGGTACCATTGGATATTTTCATGTTGCTTTTGATCTTTTTCTTAGATAAATAAAGTTGGTCCAATAGGGGTTTGTTTGAGGAAAACATGAAGCTCACAATTTAATAGATTCCCTAAAGATGTTTCTAAACATTGATAGTCCTTACAAAAATCTAGACATTAGAAGATTAAGGTGAGCAAATTTTAGTTAGCTAATTTCTAAAAATTCAATTCCATAATTCACAATTCAAATCTAGACTCATGAAGATTAGGTCTATACTCACATAGATTAGGTTCACTCACATAAGTGAACTAAGACAAATATAAGCATTTGATTAATTCTAAAACACTCATCTAGGAAACCCCTTGAAACCTAATTTATAGTGATGAATCAATTTGTGGCATCTTCATCTTCATGTCCACTAGTTTGGAATCTATCTAGTTTGGAATCTATCTAAGTATCACATTTAAATTTCATTAATTTTTTTAATTCAATTTGACATTTATTGTTTTTGGTCTAAAATCTTGTTTATGTAGGTTATAGTTATTTTACACCCCAAAATTTATAACTAATTTTCATCTTACTAATTTCTTACAAATTAATTAAGTAAACAATTATTTAATTAATGATCCTTGTAATTAACCATTATACTACCTACTTGTAATTAATTAGCTAAATCATTATTTAATTAATCAACCTTTGCAATTAATTAATTAAATTATTATTTAATTAATTATTATTTGACATTAATTATTTCTAGTCCTATCCTTCCCTATGTTTAGTTAATTAAATGAAGATAATTAAATAACCTTAGCTCCCAATTCTCCCAACTTAAATAATGAATTAATCCATGATTAATTAAATAATTAAAGCTAATTAGTCCCTCTTAACATTTCTTCTAATTTAGCAATCCATATCATCCACAATCATTTTCCTTTGAATCCTAACCATTTAATCTATTTACATGGATTTTAATCTTGATCATTGTCCTTCTGTCATGTGTCCTCACTCCCACCTATGCTCCCACATATGTGAGATGCAAAATTATCCCACTCATTTCTCATGCATGTGTGTGCATGCTAGCTCTCCAAATCAAACCACTTCATGCTTCCACATGTGTGAGGATGCTAACTCATCCCACTCTTTTGTTACACATGTGTTAGCATACTAACATGAAGGCATGCGACCCCTCCACCTCATTCCTTGACCTTGACTCATCTTGCTCATAGATGTGTGAGAATATCTCCCACACAAGTCACCTTGCTAACACATGTGTGACCATGCTTGGCCTTCAATCTCACACGCTACTTGTCCTCTTCTCATTTAATCCTAACATTTGATCAAATCTCATCCTTTGATCATGGATCTTCCTCTCCCTTGTTCAATACTTGTTATAATGTTATGGCTTCAATTCATGTATCTCAAATATTAACCCTACATTTTTCCCTCAAAAAATCTATTTAATGAGAGGCTTACCCTCCAATTTGATCATCTACTTTCATGTAAAGTTTATGCTAGAACATTTCCCTAATCAATCTACTCACTTGCACCCTCATGCAATCTATTCGAGTAACAAATTGCAAAGAGCATCCACATTTATCCATTTGAGCATATTAAAACAAATCAACAATGAAGGTATAAATACTATTATGTTTTTTTTTATCTTATATTTTTCTTTTTATCTTAAGTCTTGCTCCATCTAAGTGTGTTTTTATTAGATTTTTAAATTTGTGTCTACATACTAATCTATTTATTGAAATCTCATTCAAAAGATTCACATATCTTTGAGAACTCTATTGAGGATATCCTTCCCATAATCTTTATTTTTCCTTAGTTAACCTCTTTTTGCATGTTTTTGAGGAGAGTAAATTCCAACCAATTTTTAAGGAGAGCACATTCCAACCAATATATTTGATCATTGCATCTTTATCATTTCTAGTTATGTATTTGATTTTCTTCTAAAATATTTTATTCTTTGGAGTTAGAATCAAATTTGGTTGTGTTTTTTCTAATATATATCCTCTAGTTATCTAGTGTTTAAGCAAGGTTCATATTTTTTGAACCAATTATCCTTAATTGGAGCATTTCTTTCTTTATAGTTTGAAAATAATTATTGTTAGGCTAAAAAATTACATTAGGTAGGCATGTTGATTACTAGGCATATTGTTCGATACATTTTAAATATAATTTGGTATATCTTATGAACACTTCATGTCCGAACTGATTACATTGTCAATACTAGATTTTTGTGAGCGCTTTGGCACTTTTCCCATCTCTCTATGGCTTGATTTTAGTAAGACTTTGGCATCCCTTCATCTTCTAGTACTTTGGTTTTCTTTCAATATTTTGGCATGTCCTCGAGCTATCCTATGCCACCATATTCCTTGAATGCTCCAGGTGTTTGTTTATCTTGCTACAATTCCTAAAACTCAAAACTAGTTCTATGGAGGTCCTTTCCTTATGTGATAAATGTGAAAAAAATTCTATAAATGTTATCTCAATGATAGTAAAAAATAAAGTGAAAATTAGTTTCATTACTACTTTCTTACCAGATAGAATTACATTGATTGGTTTACCTATCATGTACATTACAACAAAGAGAAACTCATTAGCTAGCCTCACATATTCTCCTACTCTAGAGTCTCTATAACTTCAAATGTAAGGCTATGACTGTACGATAATAAACATTGTTACCAATCAATTTTCTATTAGTAGGTAGTTTTGTTTAATTAGGAAAATTCAATTTTATATAAACTTTTATAATTAGACATTTACATGAATGATAAAGTAGTAATATTATTATTGATCTATTTGTAATTTTTAATCCAACATTTGGTATTAGAACCTCTTGTGCCTGGAAGTATGAAGATGTGATAAAGCCACATTTTGAAGAGGCTCATGAAGGAATGGGAATTTGAAAATGGGATTTCTATTTGGAATTAGCCATTTGATGAGGATTGAAGTTGAAGGTCTACCATTGTTGTGTCAAAGGATTACAAGAAGGGAAAGGCATAAAAGAAATGTAAATTGTCATAATCCTTTGTCCAAGTCACGATTATATTTGGGTGATTCCAAAGAATGATTGGTGTAGTTAAAAAGGAAAGAAATGATCATGTATTGGCTTGATAGTCAAAGGAATTTACAACTACAAGTAGCCACTTGACCAATAGACCTATGTGAAGGAAAAATTCCCACTATTTTCTGCTGAATTGTGTCATTTATTTGTAAGTATTGGACATAAAGGTTTGATCTTAAGGTTATTCGTGGAAGGGATACAAAAATATATATTGGATGCCATATTAATCTCCATTCTCATTGAAGAATGGACCCTAAACTAGGGGAGAGGGGCCCATATTGGAGCACCCTAACTTTTCCTTTCTCAAAATCTTACATGAAAATTTCAAATCACTCCCAATTTTGTACAATAGTTTATTTGAAAACTCACGTATCAAAATTATTTTTGTTTAGGTATTTGAAAAAGGCCCAAAAAAAAGTGAGGCCGATAGTGGTGCACTAAGTCATGTTTCATTGGTGCACTGATGTGGCATCACATGATTTGTCTATTTGTGTATTTTATGGATAAAAGTGTTTTGCAATTGGATATTAAGGTGCTTCACTATGTGACCCACTGAGGACTACTTAGAACTATCCTCACTATTGGACCTTGCTCCACTATGGGGCCCTCTCCCCTAGTCACATTGAAGATTTGAACAGGCCAAACCATTTTCCTAAATTAGGGTTGGAAGGCATAAAGTCGAATGGAGCAAGGAAGAAAGAGATTCAATCTCCACTACCTTTGCTGCCATCAACAAATCTAGCCATGTTGAATTGGAAATGTATAGAAAAACTTGCTTGATAAGGAATAAGTTACCCACTTGATGCTCAATTTGCTGAAAGACCACATTGTGTAAGGAATAGTGGCTGCAATGGGCTGAAACCTTATCCTTTTGGGACAATGAGAGACGAGTTTGAAGGATTGATGGAAAGAGGTGTAATTTTCTAGTATTCTAGTTGAGAAGAATTGAAGTGTTTGCTGCTTGTTTTGCATCCAAAGAGGATTCTAGTCCAAGCTCTTGAGAAGGGAGATGCTTAAATTTGCAAACAAATAAATTGGAGTAAGGATTTTTCTACTATTTTCATGTTTTATTTTGGCATTAGATTCTGCAAAAAGCATAGAATGATTTTCATGTATGAGATTTGAGCATACCATGTATGAGTTGTACTTTGAATTGTCATCTAGAACTTGTATTTTACAACCACAAAAACAAATACATAGATAGATTCAAGATAGAGGTTGTGAGTTTTCCACAATATTTTGTAATGTTTTGTTACAATTTATGATGATTTGTTTTAGCATTGGTTGTATGTTAAAAGATTGTAAATATATATTCATTATTTTTTGTCTGGGGTTTGTTATTTTTGGAGTTATTATTTTAAATATTGTATGTATTGGAGTCATAAGGAAAATAAGGGTGTATTGTGTGTAAAGTGGGAAAAGTTGATAAAATAATAAATAAGGAAGAAGATGTTTTAGAAGAATAATTATTGGAAGTTAAGCAATCTAATTCCAAATTGATAACAAATTTAAAGGAAGTTCACAAGAAATGATATGGGTATTTGTGTAAAAGCCATAATCTTGAAAACAAATTGGACAATATTAAAAATTAATTATGAATCAGAAAACATATTGAAGTTGTTTGAATGATTTAAAAAGAAGAATGATGGTTTGGAAGAAACGTTGAAAAACTTAGAAGAGAAAAATAGTTTATAGAATGATGAGATATCTAGGTTGAAAGCACAAACTAGTCATTTAGATTAGTTTCTTGCATCACATCAAAATGAAATTGAATGTTTGAAATCAAAACCATTAGTTTGTAATGTTTCATGTGGCACAAAAGATTTGTCTTGTTCATTTGGCCAATCAATTGATTTGTGGAATATTGTTGAAGTTTTTTTTAATAAAGAGTGTAAAGATGAAGATGATAATATGTTTGAATTTGCAAATCTTGCTAATTGTAATAAGAACATTGGTTTCAAATTCATGAAAAGAATGAGATATTTATAAAAGGTCAAAGATTAGGAAAACATGGACAAGGAATCATAGAGCCAATTGAGTGAATTATGAGGTCAAATTATGAAGTTCTTGGTTATGTACATGTAAAGAAAATGATGTTATAGGTGTTATAGGTTCAAATAAATTTGTTCAAAGAAAGCAATGTGTGTAGTGTTCTCATTGTAATAGGAAAGGAGATACAAAGGATATGTGTTGGGATATACATCCTTGTAGCATATGCAATTTTAAAAATCATTCTGAAAAGATGTGTTGGCATAGAGAGTGGAAAAATGTATATATGATAAAATGTATGCGAATTAATTGAGGATGGAGTCATGGATCAAATTGGGAAAAGATTACAAATATGTTAAAAAATTGTACAAGTATCAATATTCATCTATAAAAGATGATAGTTGTAAATTCTAAAGCCCAAGCAAATAGTAAAACAAAAAAAAAATAGAGGAAGCAAAAGGATTTTACACAAAAAACACACACATCCTATGCTCTTTATTTTCTGATAAATAAATCCTTTACATATGACCTATTTTTATAGAGGTTTTTCATTACAGTTCTAAATATAGTTCATGCATGTGTCTCATGCAAATATTAAACTATAATAATTTATCTATGTAATTCCCCGCCACACAACCCTAGGGGAAGTTACAAATAACAACACAAACGCAATAGTTTTTTTTTTTGAATTAAGAACAAAAAGCATGAAAGTTCACTACACATTGCCAACAACCCCTAAGGTTACGAGATTGAGTTTACTTAAACCCAAAAAAGAAACATGAATTAAAACATAACATTTAAAATACTTAACAAATTAAATGCTCATACATTTAATTATATAACCTATTAATTACACATCCATTCCATACATGATAAAATTATGTTAAGGCATAAGTAATTCCACATGATTCCAATAATATACTTTACAATAAGATTACAACACTCATTCCTTGAATGAGGTAATTCCAATATACAAAGTTACAAATTACATCTTCCACCTTGATACAAAGAGGGGTAATAAATTACAATAATAACTAGAAAGAATTAAAGCATGGAAGAACAGGATCCCACAAGATCTCCAACTGGAAACTCGGCCACACGAACAAGAAGACTACCCAATGGATTAAGGTGCATGTTCCACCCAACCATGTGATACCCGAAGGCTCACCCCCCATGCTAGGAGATAGTAACAAGGAATTATAGACAAGACCATCCACCCCTAGACACAGGCTAACTCACACTGACACAACCAAACACATGAACCATACAACCATAAGGATAACACAAGTACAACTCTAACATCACTGACATAGGTCATATTGCTTCCAGAAATAAAACAGATCGAGTATGATAAGACCATACACATAAAACCAAATACCATCTGTTGTCATAGAAAGAGGGTCATCACATAGCTCGACATGGGATATCCTCTAGGAATATTCCTAGGCTTTGGCCCCCACTATGGGTTATCTTGGTGGCCTCTACCAAATCCCGACACCCATAATCACTCATGCGGAATCAAATACCTCTCGTAAGGACAAGATAGATGACCTTGCCATTCCAGCCCTTCCCTTCCCATGCCAAGTCTAAACAAGCCCTTGCATCCATGAGCGAGGCTCAATTATCTTAATTAGTGTAAAATACTACCTAACTTCTAAGTACATTGATTTAGTTATCACTTGATTAAACCGCTTCTGGAGGCTTCCCAGTTTACCTCTTTGGGTTCTGGCCCCTAACAGAAGCCACTCTTCTACTTGACAATATACCAAACAAAACCAATCACCAAGGAAATCTCAAGTGTAAACCAACAAGATAAAACCACTCCAACTCTAGGAGGAACACAAAATGAAACTCACTCCAAACACTAGAGAAAACAAAAGTCAAAACCCTCCCCAAACATTGGAGGCAACAAAGGTCAAAATCCTCTCCAAACACTAGAGGCAACAAAACATACAACCCACTCCTTCCATAGGAGGCATGAAACACATGATCCACTCCTGAACCAAAGGAGGCATAAACCATCCCTGTTCGTGAAAACTGGGTAAAACAACAAGATACAACTATATGCACTACCCAGGCAAAACAAAGGTTGACTAACATGATAATGCAACCCCAAAGTTAAACCCCTTTATGGAAGACTTAACAACCCTTCAAATAAAACTCCCCAAAATGAAAACAAAAGAAGTGCACATACAAGAAGGGCAATCAAAAAGGAATTTAAATCTACATTTGGATTTCCTAAATCCACTTCCTTGCTTAACCTTCAGTAATTTATAGCCTTAATAAAACTGACTTAATGACGTCTCTTTCAAACAAAAGATGAAATTTAAACCATCTGCTCAATTCCTTAATTACTTTTAAATAATAATAAAATAAAACAGTTACTTCTTCTATTCCGAACAATTCAATAAATCATTTATCCTCTTCAAATGATAATAATAATAATCATAATAATAACCATTTCTTCTTTTCAAAATAAATCATTTCAAATACACAATTAATTCCTTTTTCCCAACATCAGGAATGCACAAAACATCGCTAGAAATACTTCAGGCAATTAAATAAACTAGGGTTAGGATTTCCTAAATCTAGTTATCTCAATCTACGTTACTTGCATTTATCCAAAATACATAAGATTTATTTCACGACGTTGAGGAATTTAAAACCAATAATTTAACTCTGAGTTTCTCAATCGTATTCAATAATCAAAACAACTTGATAAATAAAATCATTTGATTAAAATAAATCAATCTTTATT
>VDFB02275163.1:0-25462 GCA_007258455.2 Sequoia sempervirens
GTATTGATAGAGAACTTGAGGACATGCAGAGACGCTTCGCCGTGACAGAGCACATACCTCAGCAGATGATGTCGTTCCTCCAAACAATCACTCACAATCCGAATTTCAGTGCTGAGACGCTTCAAAACAGGCAGCTTGATATTGGTAAAAAGAGGAGACTGTTGCCAATGCTACATAAGGAGGAGCAGAAGAAAACAAGGCCCGAGTTGGGCTTGGAATGTTCTAGAACAAATGCTTTGAGTTCACATGGGTTTGTGGATCCTGGGATGAGTAGCACTTCATTGATTGCGGATGGGTTTGAAGATTCTGTTTCTTTGATATATTCTGAGACCAGGGCTGGACTGCTTTCTCAGGAATTAATGGCTACTTGTTCACTTGGAAATCAGAGCTTAGAGAACTGTATTGACAAGGCTGATTTTGAGATGGGTGTGGGCTTCGAAAAGGATCTTGTGGGTTTGAGTAATCCGGATGACATGTTTTACTGGGATCAGGTATTCTCTGAAGAAGCCCAATTCACAAACTACAAAGTTCTTTCAGAAATGCCGGGCACTCAGATCAACAAATCACCAGATTCCAAGTAAAGAAGAAGTTATGATGGATCTCCTTTCAGAATATTCAATGCCTTAGCAAGGCTGCCCTGAATAATTTTTGGAGAATCTTTTCTGTCCGTTTGAAGAACAGTCTAATCCATCACAGTGGGAGTTGCCTCACCTGCTTGGGCACTGGTTACTTATGTTTGGTCGTGTTGGTACTACAGTTCATAAATGCGTCTTTTAGTCTATGTTGGTATAGGTTATATCGACTCCTATCTTATTGTTGAAAGTATATTTTGACTGTTTTTTTCTGTCCAAAGACTGGTGGCTTACAGGTTTTTTCTGTCCAATACAGGAGGACCGTTGTTGCTCCCATGGAGTATAACAGTTCAGTTAAGTTGAACAACTATATTTTAATATGAACTTTTAAGCAATGCAGCAGCAGCAGTAGTTTGCAGGTCAGCGGCCAGTCATGGCATTGAAGCAAATTTCACACACTTAAAAATTTAGCTGCATATGTTGTATTGATTCTGCAGCTATTTATGTGGTCTGTGTTGTGCTG
Organism: Sequoia sempervirens; assembly: GCA_007258455.2. Lineage (NCBI taxonomy): Eukaryota > Viridiplantae > Streptophyta > Pinopsida > Cupressales > Cupressaceae > Sequoia > Sequoia sempervirens. The sequence continues at coordinate 1,096 of VDFB02275163.1, forward strand.
CAGTTTTGGTTTAGTTTGCATGGATTTATTTATCCTATACATCTTTCTAGTTTACATTTTTGTTAGAATTTGTATGAAATTAAGATTATTTGTGGGATGGCCCAGGGCCTGGGTCCAGCAGTAATCCTCAAGGAATTTACCATTGCTGGCAGAGTAACAACCTGACCTTCCAGAATGGCACCTCATCAAGGTTAGAGTCATGGCATGACTCTCCAAGATGAATTTTTTAGTTGGAATGGTTATAATGAACAATAATGTGGTCAGTAAGTGTGACCGGTAAAAGTGGAACATTACCATGATGATAATTTGTTCTTTGTACTTCCCCCCAGGAAAATGGAATAAGCAGGCGGGATATAGAAAAGACTGCCCCACTACTGCGAGAGGATCCTCAATCAACCAATGGAAAATGGAATAGCTGGGAAGGATAGAGAAAAGATTGCTCCCCATTGGAATGGGCGGATCCTCACCACTGGTGTGATAAACAGTTCTCCCATATGTAATCCGATCCAGGATGACATCACGAGTTTGCTTTTTTTTTTGTTAGTTTGATCTCTCTTTTGTCAGTAGATACTTTTCTCTGTCGAGATCATGTGATTTATTTCTTTGCTTCACCACATATCTTTTGATTTAGAGCTAGATATTTTGTTGGTGGTTGTGCTTGTATTAATTTGAATTGCTTGAGATCTATGGCCCTTCATTGTCAAATCATTAATATTATTTTGGGTGATAGTTATGTTTATTGTTTTGTGTATAATGTTGTCATTTTAGAAGTTTTTTAAGAAGAAAAAGTTTTTAAAATTTGGATTTTAAGTTAAAGGATGTGAGATTATTATAAGACTTGTCAACAAAAATAAATAAATTAAATCAATTTATTTAAACACTTCATTTTTATAATTGTTTTTTAATAAGAGACCTAGATTTAAAATAATTGGTATGCGTCTTATATGAATTGTAGCAACACATTACAAGACAACCATTATCATAAAGTGAAGATTGCTAGTGGGCCTATTGAGAGTCCATATATTTTAAAGTGTGCCATCAATTTGATTGTCTCTTTTAATGGCTCAACATCTAAGCATTTGATTAAAAATTAAGATAACAAAATTCAACTCACAAGATGATATCTTTAAAATTGAAAACTAATGAATTATCTAAATAATATCAACTTACTCTTCCATCTTATTGGATAAGGTTTTCTATTTCATATCTTCCTTTAGTTCTTTTCAAACAAAATATAACTATTTTTTTTAAGGCCAAATTGTATTTTTCAACATGGCTCCTAGCCTTTATTAAGTTGTTTATCCCTATTTGTATTGCGAATTAAAGTGTTTAATAGTGGGTTACATTATTGTAAAAAAATGAATATATATGTTGTGTTTCTTTTATATTTTAGATTTGTTTTGATTGAAATATATTATATATAATAATTAATTTATAAGTAATATATTTTCATTTGAATTTGATTCATGGCATGTCTACATTCTAATCAGATTACTATTCATTTCCAAAGATTAGTCTTGATTTATAGATCCTCATTCATCACCTTGGATCATATATATGGGTATAGATTTGACTCATGTCATTTTAACAATCATACATTTAGTCCTAAATTTTAAAAATTGAAATATAAATACAATCTCATAAATGCCCTTATAAATCATTGTCAGTGGACCTAGCATATGTTTGTCTTGATTTGTATGTTATGCTTTGATTAATAGGGAAAAATAGGTTTTGAAGGGACCTGAAACCCTTTACATCAGATACAAAATGCTGCTCCAAAAAATAAACAATAGTCTACGAGAAACAACTCAACAACCAAAAAACCAACCACCACGGGTGCCAAACTAAAAGAAGACAATCAACAACCAACAACACCCACCAGCAAAACAACATACAAAAGAAAAACACCAAATAGAAATAGAAAGAAACAAGAAACTAGTTAAGGCCACTCAGAGTTTTGGCCACCTCAATCTGTTTTTTTTTATGTTTTTCAACCATATCCAGCAATTCCTTTTTCTCAGCATCAAAAGCTTTCTTCCATTCAGCTGATCCTCTACCAACTAGTACCTTATCATCATCCTTCACAGTTTTTTTACCCTTACCCTTAGCCATTTTCTCTATCTCCATGATCTCCGGGAGAAAACCTAATCTTCTCTGAGCTGCCCAATTTTCTTAAAGAGAATTTCCAAGGCTTTTGAACTATTCTTAACCGAGGTATGGCTTACCTGCAACAAGTTTTTGATATCCCCATTAATACCAACAACCTTAGCCTCAAGAGCTTGCATTCTATCCTTGCACAATGCCTTGAAATCATTAAATGAACCTTCCAGTTCTACCATTCTATCAATGAGGATGTCAAACACAGAGGCCTTCTGAACATTCTGCATATTCGCCTTTAAGACTCTTATCTTAATATTAATTTTATTGAATTCTTGCAAAGTCTATTTGGACAATTTGAAGGTGCATGTTGCCCCAACCCTCGCCATGTCTAGCAAACCAAAAATCGAAGTATCATCCTCATTCAGGTACAAAAAATCCTTCGAAAGAGGATCAATCTTCAAGGGTGGATTAACATTTTTCTTTTCCTCCTCCACATTTAGATCCCAAAACTCCTTCAATAGAGACACCTTCGACATGTCATGAACTAGAGAATCCTCCACAGTCACCATTTTATCTGCAAGAACCTTACCTTCCTCTACCTCCTTAGGGTTCGTGGTTGTAACGACATAGCCTTCTTCTTCAAATTGGCCAATCTCTTCGACAGTCTTCTCAGTTTCTCAACTAACCCAACATTAACTTGGGCCCCATCCTCAAGATCCCTACCAACAAGACCTTTACCAATAGCCACTATTGCAGCCTTGGGAGAGGACCCATTAGACCCTACCTCTGCATCATCACTCCCTAAAGAGGCCAGCCTCTTAGGAGCCCTGTTACTTTTAGAACCCACCACCTTCATTTTCTTGGAAGCTGAAGCCACAACTGCAGGGAAAACATCATCCTAGTCCTCCTCCTCCTCCGACGAGGATTCTGAAACCGATGACCCTAATAAAGCACTAAAAGCCTCATCCTTGCCTTTGATGGCCTGAGCCAGGGTTAGAGATTGGACATGCTCCATAATAAGCAAAATAAGCCCTTCATGGAGGATAGGGGCCCTCCTATTCTTTAGATGAGCATACACTGAGGATTCCAACGAAGATAAAAGAAGGGAAATGAAATAAAAAAACCATTCTTGAAGTGATTTAGGAGAGTGAAATGGTGACCAAGAAGAGCCTTAAATCTCCCTTCTAACATCACGTATTGCATCATCACCTCTGCAACCCTAGCCTATATTTTTTTAAGGGAGGTTCTATCATAGCCCCAACTCTACAACTTGACCAAATTCTTTCGCTCATCATCCTAAAAAAACTGGGTCATTGCTTCTTCACTACTCTTTTTGTCTTTGAAAAATTTCCTTCCCATAGTTGACATGCCAGTAACAATGGAAATAAGGCCTTGATTCACCTCCACCTCAATCCCTTTCAACACCAACTTATGGTTATGCCAAAGCGAGACAAACTTGGTTGAGGCATTAGGGTCATAACCGTGTAACCTCTCCAAAAATGGAGTGAAATTGCCATGATGAAGAATGTTCTAGAGCTTCTTCTTCCTGCGAATATCACCACATGAATGTGGCTCAACTTGGCCTCTATCACCACCCATGGCAGCCCAAATAGAACACACAAAACCCTGGTGAAAGCTACCTAGACAAAAGCATAATATGCATAAAACACCCATAAAACACCCATAAAGTGTGCCAGATGGGAATAAGTACAAGGCCATAAAAGCCACAACAACTTATCCAATGCCATCATTTCTTAAAATTTTTCTAGCATCATTGGGAATGATCAATCCTTCCTCCCATGAGCGAAATTCACCAAGGTTGACAACCAAATTGGCAAAAAAAATGGCAAGAGAGTTTCCTTCCTGATAGACGCGAGAGATGTGAGTCTCATCACAAGATTGCAACATCAGTACCGTATCCCTTATTAGCTGATCCACATTCCATCTTGAGGGATGAGTACCATGCAAATAGTTTATGATATTTATAGAATCACCTTACACCCAAACTTTGGAAAACCCCTTGCTAATAGCATATCCAACACTCATGAATGTAGCCTCCGCCTCCACATGATGATTATTCTGAGTACCCAATGGGAGTGCCACCGTGCTAAGAAGTCTACCAAAGTTGTCTCTTAACACCCCCCACATCCAACAGGTCTAGGATTCTGCTTCGGTGCCCCAATTTGTATGCTATGTTGTATTTAAAGATATTCATTTATTCATATAAAACTATGTTAGAAGGTGAAAAACATCTAGGTAGAAGAGCTTTAAATATAATCTATTCTACAAATGTTGTTTCATTGTGACATCATACTAGGTACCATTGGATATTTTCATGTTGCTTTTGATCTTTTTCTTAGATAAATAAAGTTGGTCCAATAGGGGTTTGTTTGAGGAAAACATGAAGCTCACAATTTAATAGATTCCCTAAAGATGTTTCTAAACATTGATAGTCCTTACAAAAATCTAGACATTAGAAGATTAAGGTGAGCAAATTTTAGTTAGCTAATTTCTAAAAATTCAATTCCATAATTCACAATTCAAATCTAGACTCATGAAGATTAGGTCTATACTCACATAGATTAGGTTCACTCACATAAGTGAACTAAGACAAATATAAGCATTTGATTAATTCTAAAACACTCATCTAGGAAACCCCTTGAAACCTAATTTATAGTGATGAATCAATTTGTGGCATCTTCATCTTCATGTCCACTAGTTTGGAATCTATCTAGTTTGGAATCTATCTAAGTATCACATTTAAATTTCATTAATTTTTTTAATTCAATTTGACATTTATTGTTTTTGGTCTAAAATCTTGTTTATGTAGGTTATAGTTATTTTACACCCCAAAATTTATAACTAATTTTCATCTTACTAATTTCTTACAAATTAATTAAGTAAACAATTATTTAATTAATGATCCTTGTAATTAACCATTATACTACCTACTTGTAATTAATTAGCTAAATCATTATTTAATTAATCAACCTTTGCAATTAATTAATTAAATTATTATTTAATTAATTATTATTTGACATTAATTATTTCTAGTCCTATCCTTCCCTATGTTTAGTTAATTAAATGAAGATAATTAAATAACCTTAGCTCCCAATTCTCCCAACTTAAATAATGAATTAATCCATGATTAATTAAATAATTAAAGCTAATTAGTCCCTCTTAACATTTCTTCTAATTTAGCAATCCATATCATCCACAATCATTTTCCTTTGAATCCTAACCATTTAATCTATTTACATGGATTTTAATCTTGATCATTGTCCTTCTGTCATGTGTCCTCACTCCCACCTATGCTCCCACATATGTGAGATGCAAAATTATCCCACTCATTTCTCATGCATGTGTGTGCATGCTAGCTCTCCAAATCAAACCACTTCATGCTTCCACATGTGTGAGGATGCTAACTCATCCCACTCTTTTGTTACACATGTGTTAGCATACTAACATGAAGGCATGCGACCCCTCCACCTCATTCCTTGACCTTGACTCATCTTGCTCATAGATGTGTGAGAATATCTCCCACACAAGTCACCTTGCTAACACATGTGTGACCATGCTTGGCCTTCAATCTCACACGCTACTTGTCCTCTTCTCATTTAATCCTAACATTTGATCAAATCTCATCCTTTGATCATGGATCTTCCTCTCCCTTGTTCAATACTTGTTATAATGTTATGGCTTCAATTCATGTATCTCAAATATTAACCCTACATTTTTCCCTCAAAAAATCTATTTAATGAGAGGCTTACCCTCCAATTTGATCATCTACTTTCATGTAAAGTTTATGCTAGAACATTTCCCTAATCAATCTACTCACTTGCACCCTCATGCAATCTATTCGAGTAACAAATTGCAAAGAGCATCCACATTTATCCATTTGAGCATATTAAAACAAATCAACAATGAAGGTATAAATACTATTATGTTTTTTTTTATCTTATATTTTTCTTTTTATCTTAAGTCTTGCTCCATCTAAGTGTGTTTTTATTAGATTTTTAAATTTGTGTCTACATACTAATCTATTTATTGAAATCTCATTCAAAAGATTCACATATCTTTGAGAACTCTATTGAGGATATCCTTCCCATAATCTTTATTTTTCCTTAGTTAACCTCTTTTTGCATGTTTTTGAGGAGAGTAAATTCCAACCAATTTTTAAGGAGAGCACATTCCAACCAATATATTTGATCATTGCATCTTTATCATTTCTAGTTATGTATTTGATTTTCTTCTAAAATATTTTATTCTTTGGAGTTAGAATCAAATTTGGTTGTGTTTTTTCTAATATATATCCTCTAGTTATCTAGTGTTTAAGCAAGGTTCATATTTTTTGAACCAATTATCCTTAATTGGAGCATTTCTTTCTTTATAGTTTGAAAATAATTATTGTTAGGCTAAAAAATTACATTAGGTAGGCATGTTGATTACTAGGCATATTGTTCGATACATTTTAAATATAATTTGGTATATCTTATGAACACTTCATGTCCGAACTGATTACATTGTCAATACTAGATTTTTGTGAGCGCTTTGGCACTTTTCCCATCTCTCTATGGCTTGATTTTAGTAAGACTTTGGCATCCCTTCATCTTCTAGTACTTTGGTTTTCTTTCAATATTTTGGCATGTCCTCGAGCTATCCTATGCCACCATATTCCTTGAATGCTCCAGGTGTTTGTTTATCTTGCTACAATTCCTAAAACTCAAAACTAGTTCTATGGAGGTCCTTTCCTTATGTGATAAATGTGAAAAAAATTCTATAAATGTTATCTCAATGATAGTAAAAAATAAAGTGAAAATTAGTTTCATTACTACTTTCTTACCAGATAGAATTACATTGATTGGTTTACCTATCATGTACATTACAACAAAGAGAAACTCATTAGCTAGCCTCACATATTCTCCTACTCTAGAGTCTCTATAACTTCAAATGTAAGGCTATGACTGTACGATAATAAACATTGTTACCAATCAATTTTCTATTAGTAGGTAGTTTTGTTTAATTAGGAAAATTCAATTTTATATAAACTTTTATAATTAGACATTTACATGAATGATAAAGTAGTAATATTATTATTGATCTATTTGTAATTTTTAATCCAACATTTGGTATTAGAACCTCTTGTGCCTGGAAGTATGAAGATGTGATAAAGCCACATTTTGAAGAGGCTCATGAAGGAATGGGAATTTGAAAATGGGATTTCTATTTGGAATTAGCCATTTGATGAGGATTGAAGTTGAAGGTCTACCATTGTTGTGTCAAAGGATTACAAGAAGGGAAAGGCATAAAAGAAATGTAAATTGTCATAATCCTTTGTCCAAGTCACGATTATATTTGGGTGATTCCAAAGAATGATTGGTGTAGTTAAAAAGGAAAGAAATGATCATGTATTGGCTTGATAGTCAAAGGAATTTACAACTACAAGTAGCCACTTGACCAATAGACCTATGTGAAGGAAAAATTCCCACTATTTTCTGCTGAATTGTGTCATTTATTTGTAAGTATTGGACATAAAGGTTTGATCTTAAGGTTATTCGTGGAAGGGATACAAAAATATATATTGGATGCCATATTAATCTCCATTCTCATTGAAGAATGGACCCTAAACTAGGGGAGAGGGGCCCATATTGGAGCACCCTAACTTTTCCTTTCTCAAAATCTTACATGAAAATTTCAAATCACTCCCAATTTTGTACAATAGTTTATTTGAAAACTCACGTATCAAAATTATTTTTGTTTAGGTATTTGAAAAAGGCCCAAAAAAAAGTGAGGCCGATAGTGGTGCACTAAGTCATGTTTCATTGGTGCACTGATGTGGCATCACATGATTTGTCTATTTGTGTATTTTATGGATAAAAGTGTTTTGCAATTGGATATTAAGGTGCTTCACTATGTGACCCACTGAGGACTACTTAGAACTATCCTCACTATTGGACCTTGCTCCACTATGGGGCCCTCTCCCCTAGTCACATTGAAGATTTGAACAGGCCAAACCATTTTCCTAAATTAGGGTTGGAAGGCATAAAGTCGAATGGAGCAAGGAAGAAAGAGATTCAATCTCCACTACCTTTGCTGCCATCAACAAATCTAGCCATGTTGAATTGGAAATGTATAGAAAAACTTGCTTGATAAGGAATAAGTTACCCACTTGATGCTCAATTTGCTGAAAGACCACATTGTGTAAGGAATAGTGGCTGCAATGGGCTGAAACCTTATCCTTTTGGGACAATGAGAGACGAGTTTGAAGGATTGATGGAAAGAGGTGTAATTTTCTAGTATTCTAGTTGAGAAGAATTGAAGTGTTTGCTGCTTGTTTTGCATCCAAAGAGGATTCTAGTCCAAGCTCTTGAGAAGGGAGATGCTTAAATTTGCAAACAAATAAATTGGAGTAAGGATTTTTCTACTATTTTCATGTTTTATTTTGGCATTAGATTCTGCAAAAAGCATAGAATGATTTTCATGTATGAGATTTGAGCATACCATGTATGAGTTGTACTTTGAATTGTCATCTAGAACTTGTATTTTACAACCACAAAAACAAATACATAGATAGATTCAAGATAGAGGTTGTGAGTTTTCCACAATATTTTGTAATGTTTTGTTACAATTTATGATGATTTGTTTTAGCATTGGTTGTATGTTAAAAGATTGTAAATATATATTCATTATTTTTTGTCTGGGGTTTGTTATTTTTGGAGTTATTATTTTAAATATTGTATGTATTGGAGTCATAAGGAAAATAAGGGTGTATTGTGTGTAAAGTGGGAAAAGTTGATAAAATAATAAATAAGGAAGAAGATGTTTTAGAAGAATAATTATTGGAAGTTAAGCAATCTAATTCCAAATTGATAACAAATTTAAAGGAAGTTCACAAGAAATGATATGGGTATTTGTGTAAAAGCCATAATCTTGAAAACAAATTGGACAATATTAAAAATTAATTATGAATCAGAAAACATATTGAAGTTGTTTGAATGATTTAAAAAGAAGAATGATGGTTTGGAAGAAACGTTGAAAAACTTAGAAGAGAAAAATAGTTTATAGAATGATGAGATATCTAGGTTGAAAGCACAAACTAGTCATTTAGATTAGTTTCTTGCATCACATCAAAATGAAATTGAATGTTTGAAATCAAAACCATTAGTTTGTAATGTTTCATGTGGCACAAAAGATTTGTCTTGTTCATTTGGCCAATCAATTGATTTGTGGAATATTGTTGAAGTTTTTTTTAATAAAGAGTGTAAAGATGAAGATGATAATATGTTTGAATTTGCAAATCTTGCTAATTGTAATAAGAACATTGGTTTCAAATTCATGAAAAGAATGAGATATTTATAAAAGGTCAAAGATTAGGAAAACATGGACAAGGAATCATAGAGCCAATTGAGTGAATTATGAGGTCAAATTATGAAGTTCTTGGTTATGTACATGTAAAGAAAATGATGTTATAGGTGTTATAGGTTCAAATAAATTTGTTCAAAGAAAGCAATGTGTGTAGTGTTCTCATTGTAATAGGAAAGGAGATACAAAGGATATGTGTTGGGATATACATCCTTGTAGCATATGCAATTTTAAAAATCATTCTGAAAAGATGTGTTGGCATAGAGAGTGGAAAAATGTATATATGATAAAATGTATGCGAATTAATTGAGGATGGAGTCATGGATCAAATTGGGAAAAGATTACAAATATGTTAAAAAATTGTACAAGTATCAATATTCATCTATAAAAGATGATAGTTGTAAATTCTAAAGCCCAAGCAAATAGTAAAACAAAAAAAAAATAGAGGAAGCAAAAGGATTTTACACAAAAAACACACACATCCTATGCTCTTTATTTTCTGATAAATAAATCCTTTACATATGACCTATTTTTATAGAGGTTTTTCATTACAGTTCTAAATATAGTTCATGCATGTGTCTCATGCAAATATTAAACTATAATAATTTATCTATGTAATTCCCCGCCACACAACCCTAGGGGAAGTTACAAATAACAACACAAACGCAATAGTTTTTTTTTTTGAATTAAGAACAAAAAGCATGAAAGTTCACTACACATTGCCAACAACCCCTAAGGTTACGAGATTGAGTTTACTTAAACCCAAAAAAGAAACATGAATTAAAACATAACATTTAAAATACTTAACAAATTAAATGCTCATACATTTAATTATATAACCTATTAATTACACATCCATTCCATACATGATAAAATTATGTTAAGGCATAAGTAATTCCACATGATTCCAATAATATACTTTACAATAAGATTACAACACTCATTCCTTGAATGAGGTAATTCCAATATACAAAGTTACAAATTACATCTTCCACCTTGATACAAAGAGGGGTAATAAATTACAATAATAACTAGAAAGAATTAAAGCATGGAAGAACAGGATCCCACAAGATCTCCAACTGGAAACTCGGCCACACGAACAAGAAGACTACCCAATGGATTAAGGTGCATGTTCCACCCAACCATGTGATACCCGAAGGCTCACCCCCCATGCTAGGAGATAGTAACAAGGAATTATAGACAAGACCATCCACCCCTAGACACAGGCTAACTCACACTGACACAACCAAACACATGAACCATACAACCATAAGGATAACACAAGTACAACTCTAACATCACTGACATAGGTCATATTGCTTCCAGAAATAAAACAGATCGAGTATGATAAGACCATACACATAAAACCAAATACCATCTGTTGTCATAGAAAGAGGGTCATCACATAGCTCGACATGGGATATCCTCTAGGAATATTCCTAGGCTTTGGCCCCCACTATGGGTTATCTTGGTGGCCTCTACCAAATCCCGACACCCATAATCACTCATGCGGAATCAAATACCTCTCGTAAGGACAAGATAGATGACCTTGCCATTCCAGCCCTTCCCTTCCCATGCCAAGTCTAAACAAGCCCTTGCATCCATGAGCGAGGCTCAATTATCTTAATTAGTGTAAAATACTACCTAACTTCTAAGTACATTGATTTAGTTATCACTTGATTAAACCGCTTCTGGAGGCTTCCCAGTTTACCTCTTTGGGTTCTGGCCCCTAACAGAAGCCACTCTTCTACTTGACAATATACCAAACAAAACCAATCACCAAGGAAATCTCAAGTGTAAACCAACAAGATAAAACCACTCCAACTCTAGGAGGAACACAAAATGAAACTCACTCCAAACACTAGAGAAAACAAAAGTCAAAACCCTCCCCAAACATTGGAGGCAACAAAGGTCAAAATCCTCTCCAAACACTAGAGGCAACAAAACATACAACCCACTCCTTCCATAGGAGGCATGAAACACATGATCCACTCCTGAACCAAAGGAGGCATAAACCATCCCTGTTCGTGAAAACTGGGTAAAACAACAAGATACAACTATATGCACTACCCAGGCAAAACAAAGGTTGACTAACATGATAATGCAACCCCAAAGTTAAACCCCTTTATGGAAGACTTAACAACCCTTCAAATAAAACTCCCCAAAATGAAAACAAAAGAAGTGCACATACAAGAAGGGCAATCAAAAAGGAATTTAAATCTACATTTGGATTTCCTAAATCCACTTCCTTGCTTAACCTTCAGTAATTTATAGCCTTAATAAAACTGACTTAATGACGTCTCTTTCAAACAAAAGATGAAATTTAAACCATCTGCTCAATTCCTTAATTACTTTTAAATAATAATAAAATAAAACAGTTACTTCTTCTATTCCGAACAATTCAATAAATCATTTATCCTCTTCAAATGATAATAATAATAATCATAATAATAACCATTTCTTCTTTTCAAAATAAATCATTTCAAATACACAATTAATTCCTTTTTCCCAACATCAGGAATGCACAAAACATCGCTAGAAATACTTCAGGCAATTAAATAAACTAGGGTTAGGATTTCCTAAATCTAGTTATCTCAATCTACGTTACTTGCATTTATCCAAAATACATAAGATTTATTTCACGACGTTGAGGAATTTAAAACCAATAATTTAACTCTGAGTTTCTCAATCGTATTCAATAATCAAAACAACTTGATAAATAAAATCATTTGATTAAAATAAATCAATCTTTATTTCAACTACGCTAAAAATAATCAACATATATTTAACTATAATCAAATACACATATATATTAAATATATACATAAAAGTATATTTTTAATGTATATACAACTTTACATATATATTTAAATATATAATTATCATTTAAATATACCCCATTAAACTCAACTAAATTAATTTATTTAACAATACATAAAGTATATATATAAATAATTAATTATAAACAAAATTATTTAAATATTAAATATATATATATATATAATATAATATAATATAATATTATTATATATAATATATATATATTATAATATATATAATATTAAAATAATAAAAAAAACAAATTTTAATTTTTAATAAATAAAGAAAAAATATAAAACAAACTTTTGGGGGTGCGACCCCTCCCAAAAGGGAGAGGGTGCTCACGCCTGGGACCTGTGTGGGCAGCTTTGGATAGGTATTTGCCTCCACAGCCTCCCATGGGGGTGTGTGGGGGTAGGGCTCCCCCTCCCCTACTCAATAAACATTTTTTTTTAATTATTAATAACATTTTTTTGTTATATGTATTTTTCATATAAAAACTGTCAATGAAAAAAAAGAACAGGGCATACCCTGTTACAGGAAATTTTCCCATGTAATCTTTTTTTGAAATAAAAAAGAAGTTTTTCCAGAAAAAATAACAGAACAATATATTTATAATTATATTTGTATGTATATATATATATATATATATATATATATATATATATATACAGGTATATTTATAAATATATACCAAGATTTTCATTTCCAGCCAAACTATGCAAATGCACAACAAAATTTTGCAATGAAAATAAAATTGTCAACACAACTTCTGGGTTTTAGTTTTCAGTTTGAAAAGAGATTTTCTTTTTGTTTTCCTTCAATTTTTCATTGTGTGATTGTTGTTTTGATTTCTTTCTCCTAATTCCAACAGAATTTTGCAAGTTTTGAAACCATTTCACATGGATTTTCATTGAATTTAAACAACATTTAAAGATCTTCAAACAACATAATCAAAGATTTGAAACTCATTTCAAAATGAAAAACCAAAATCATCAAAGAGGGAACCTGGTTTTTTTTTCTCCCAAGCTTGAAGAACTCAAATGGTGCTTCCAAATATTTTTCCAGCCCACCCAAGAATTCCAATCTTCTTCTTCAAAATCCAAATCAAGCCACAACAAAAACTCTCCACCAAAATTGAAAATTGCAAATTATATGAAATAGAAATTGCTCAAATAGAGTTTTCCCCAAATTTAGTCAAACCCCTAAAATATCCCATCCACCAAATTTATTGCAATTTTGGGGGATATTTCCATTTTTTTAAATTTAAAACAAATTTACTTTCTAAATGAAATTTCATGCATTTTTCAAAATTTCTTTTAAAACAAAAGAATTTCAAAATTTGCAAAGAATTTATTTTATCTAAAATTTCAAAAAGTGAAATTTAAAACACATTTTTATTTTTATTTTAATTTAACTCTAAATATCCAACATGATTTCCATTTTTATTTTAATTTAAATCATACTATGCAATAATGCCAAAACAACTACTTTATTTAATTTATCACCATTAACCTAATTAATCAATAAACTAAATCTAATTTTATTAATTAAATCAAATTAATCAATAAAATAAATAACCTTTCAACATTGTAACTAGATATGTTTAATCATCATTTTAACTACACCCGCCATTTAATAACCTTTATAATAAGAAATTAAATAAATAACCAAGGAGGAACGAGCCATATTAAAACAACTAACCCTGACGACAACCCGATGACACACTATGACTAGGGTGATGACTTGGCACAGAAAACCTAGCTACTATCTCCCAATCGATTACCGTTGGTCAATGGACACACTCAAACCTGTGAAATCAAGTGGAGTTGATGTCCTGTACCTGTCAACCTATGAACAAAGAGTATATCGAACATGCATAAATATGATAAATAAAACACACCATGAAGAGGAAATCTCAGAATCATAGCCCTGACACTCACAAGCGAGTGGTGCGATCTCATCCCCTTCACCAATACACTCATCATAGACTGACAGTTCCATCATATACAAATATCTCGTGCGATTACATGTTACAATAACTAGTCATCATTACACTAGTTAAAACATGGCAAATAAAGCATCAAATAAGATACATCACATCACACAAATAGACTATCGCTCTATAAGTAGCGATCAAATAACACAAACATGATACAACATCTCAATAACCAAAAAGCACATCAAAGCATCCAAGGACACACTGTCCAGCCAAAAAGAAAAATAGAGGGGTATTACATCCTCCCCCTAGGGTCAGGCTTACTCCTGGAAGCCTGCAAGTACCCCTAGTACAAACTCCATAAAATCACACATAATCAATGGTTCTAAAATTGACCCACTCCATATCTCAACATAAAAAGAATAACAACCCGTGCTATAATCAACCCAACCAAGTACACTGTCAATCTATACAAATCAACATGGTGAAGCAACCACCAACCAAATCTCCAAAACACATATCCATGGATTAACATACATAATACACATATGCACCAATACACATCACCAAAAAACATCACAAGGCCACACATAGTGCAATATCATTACAATGTTAACTCAAGACAAGGTATGCAACATTATCACTTCAACATTAACATTTTGCATTTTGAATCCAGGTACAATAATTTAACATCTACATGATTTCTTAAGACTTAACAAAAATAAAATTGGGGACTATAGGCCTCACCAATAAGATGCACCTATTATGCCATTATCATTAACATGCAATGGTTTCACTAATCCATTTTCTCTAAACTTTTACTTACTGCAAAATGATTTTCTATTCATATTATACATTTTCCATGATTATGAATGCAACTTGGGGACTTAGGTCCTTTACCCAAGGTTTGATCTAATAAAACAAACCTTCATGAATACATAATAATTTTCTCATAAGACACAACATGTACCATGGGTTTCAATACACCACACACTCAAGGACATGCATCTTTGTTAAACCAATGGGAAGAGAGAGAAGACAAGAGTTATTTATAGTTCTAACATAGGAATGAATGCAATCATGGTTTCATCATCACATGATCACTTTCACACAAATGCATCAATCATATGAGAGTATGCACAAATCTCTATGAACTAACAACATGATTATTCATTTTCTATTACCATATTTCATAATTTCAAAACAATATAACATGCAAAAGCAACTCCAAAACCACATAGGGTCAATCAGAAAATCACTTGCACAATGAGGTAAAGCACAAGAAAACATGCATCAGATACTTGCATGGTGAAGAAAAAAAGACTCCAGAAGAGAATATACACCAAAGAAACTTCTTGGCACCGTCAAGGTCAAATAGACCTTCCCACAACATAAGCAGAGAAACCAAGCAAGGGTAATTTTAGGCAACACATGTCACCTGCAACCCACCAACAAGCTAAGGTCCAACATGCTCACCTACAACATAGGATAGAGGGAAGTAATCGATCTCAACCTCAGAAGACTCTCAACCAAGGGAATCACTCCAATCCTGAAGGGTAAGGCAATACCTAGGAGGCATCATTCCTCCACAACTCAAGACAAGGTTGGAAAACTCAACCCTCTAAAATGCCATACTAAGGCACTCAAGGCAAGAGGTCCTATGACTATCTCACCCTAGCAAGAACTTGGAACACACCCAACAAACACACCACAACCACACTCAGGAACCACTCAAGGGTCACAACTCTTTACACAACAAAAGAGCCACGCGTCAAGAAGGAGACCAATCAAAACACACTTCTTGGTAGGCTCGCAAGCTTAACCAACCCCCACCAAAGCATTCATCAACAAGACATGCAAGGGGAAAAAATAACAACAAAATTGGTTGTCATCCACCACATACAACACACCAAAAATTCACATGCTACACTATTGTCCATAATGCATTCTTCTAGTAGGAAGGATATTGGTGCATTGTGCACTACACCGAGGGTCCTATCCTTTCCATTGGATTCCTACACCATTGGACCTACACCACCTCACAACAACTTCTGGGTAAATAAGTGAGATCAACCCAAAAGGAAAACATAACTAACGAACAAAACACCTAGGTCAACGCCATGGCTCATAGTGCCCAGAGTATAACCTACGCAACTAACAACTTAATGGGTTCCACATTATCCTAGAGTACCCAGTGTTTAAACCCGAGCTCTGATACCATGTGTAATGCCCCGCCACGCAACCCTAGGGGAAGTTGCAAATAACAACACAAATGCAATAGTTTTTTTTTGAATTAAGAACAAAAAGCATGAAAGTTCACTACACATTGCCAACAACCCCTAAGGTCACGAGACTAAGTTTACTTAAACCCAAAAAAGAAATATGAATTAAAACATAATATTTAAAATAATTAACAAATTAAATGATCATACATTTAATTAAATAACCTATTAATTACACATCCATTCCATACATGATAAAATTACGTCAAGGCATAAGTAATTCCACATGATTCCAATAATATACTTTACAATAAGATTACAACACTCATTCCCTGAATGAGGTAATTCCAATATACAAGGTTACAAATTACATCTTCCACCTCGATACAAAGAGGGGAAATAAGTTACAATAATAACTGGAAATAATTAAAGCATGGAAGAAAAGGATCCCACGAGCTCTCCAACTGGAAACCTCAGCCACACGAACAAGAAGATGACCCAACGGATTAAGGTGCATGTTCCACCCAACCATGTGATACCTGAAGGCCCACCCCCATGCTAGGAGATAGTAACAAGGAATTCTAGACAAGACCATCCACCCCTAGACACAGGCTAACTCACACTGACACAACCAAACACATGAACCAAACAACCATAAGGATAACATAGGTACAACTCCAAAATCACTGACATAGGTCACATTGCTTCCAGAAATAAAATAGATTGAGTATGATAAGAAGACCATACACATAAAACCAAATACCAGTTATTGTCGCAGAAAGAGTGTCATCACATAGCTTGACATGGGATATCCTCTAGGAATTTTCCTGGGCTCCGGCCCCCACTATGGGTTATCCTAGTGGCCTCTACCGAATCCTGACACCCATACTCACTCATGCAAAATCAAATACCTCTCGTAAGGACAAGATAAATGACCTTGCCATTCTAGGCCTTCCTGTCCCATGCCAAGTCTAAAAAAGCCCTTGCGTCCATGAGCGAGGCTCAATTATCTTAATTAGTGTGAAATACTACCTAACTTCTAAGTACATTGATTTAGTTATCACTTGATTAAACCACTTCTGGAGGTTTCCCAGTTTACCTCTTTGGGTTCTGGCCCTTAGCAGAAGCCACTCTTCTACTTGACAACATACCAAACAAAACCAATCACCAAGGAAATCTCAAGTGTAAACCAACAAGAGAAAAGCACTCGAACTCTAGGAGAAACACAAAATGAAACTCACTCCAAACACTGGAGAAAACAAAAATCAAAACCCTCCTCGAACACTGGAGGAAACAAAGGTAAAAACCCTCTCCAAACACTGGAGGCAACAAAACATACAACCCACTCCTTCCACAAGAGGAACGAAACACATGATCCACTCATGAACCAAAAGAGGCATAAACCATCCCCCTTCGTGAAAACTGGGTAAAACAACAAGATACAACTGTACACACTACCCATGGCAAAACAAAGGTTGACTAACATGATGATGCAACTCCAAAGTTAAACCCCTTCTGGAAGACTTAACAACCCTTCAAATCAAACTCCCCAAAATGAAAACAAAAGAAGTGTACATACCTGAAGGAGAATCAAATAGGAATTTAAATCTATATTTGGATTTCCTAAATCCACTTCCTTCTTTAACCTTCAGTAATTTATAGCCTTAATAAAATTGACTTAATGATGTCTCTTTCAAACTAAAGATGAAATTTAAACCATTTGCTCAATTCCTTAATTGCTTTTAAATAATAATAAAATAAAATAGTTACTTCTTCTATTCAGAACAATTCAATAAATCATTTATCGTCTTCAAATGATAATAATAATAATCATAATAATAACCATTTCTTCTTTTCAAAATAAATCATTTCAAATACACAATTAATTCCTTTTTCCCAACATCAGGAATGCACAAAAAATCACTAGAAACACTTCAGGCAATTAAATAAACTAGGGTTAGGATTTCCTCAATCTAGTCATCTCAATCTACGTTAGTTGCATTTATCCAAAATACATAAGATTTATTTCACGACATTGAGGAATTTAAAACCAATAATTTAACTATGAGTTTCTCAATCATATTCAATAATCAAAACAACTAGATAAATAAAATCATTTGATTAAAATAAATCAATCTTTATTTCAACTACACTAAAAATAATCAACATTTATTTAACTATAATCGAACACATATATATTAAATATATACATAAAAGTATATGTTTAATGTATATATAACTTTACATATATATTTAAATATATAATTATCATTTAAATATACCCCATTAAACTCAACTAAATTTATTTATTTAACAATACATAAAGTATATATATAAATAATTAATTATAAACAAAATTATTTAAATATTAAAATAATATATATATTATATATATAATATAATATTATTATATATAATATATATATAATATTAAAATAATAAAAAAAACAAATTTAATTTTTTATAAAAAATAAAAAAATATAAAACAAACTTTTTGGGGCGCGATCCCTCCCAAAAGGGAGAGGCAGGTTGCCCACACAACTTCTCTCATATGGGGGTGCGTTATGTGGGCAATGCTTCCTCCACAGTGCCTCCCCATGGGGGGTGACTGTGGGGGCAGGGCTTCCCCACCCACCACCCCACCCCCCCACCACGTCTCCACTATAAACAATTTTTTTTTATTATATATTTTTTTCATATAAAAATTGTCAATGAAAAAAAAGAACATGGCATACCCTGTTACAGGAAATTTTCCTATGTAATCTTTTTTTGAAATAAAAAAGAAGTTTTTCCAGAAAAAATAACAGAACAATATATTTATAAATATATATATATAGATAGGTATATTTATAAATATATACCAAGATTTTCATTTCCAGCCAAATTGTGCAAATGCACAACAAAATTTTGCAATGAAAATAAAATTGTCAACACAACTTCTGGGTTTTTAGTTTTCAGTTTGAAAAGAGATTTTCTTTTGGTTTTCCTTCAATTTTTCATTGTGTGATTGTTGTTTTGATTTCTTTCTCCTAATTCCAACAAAAGTTTGCAAGTTTTGAAACCATTTCACATGGGTTTTCATTGAATTTAAACAACATTTAAAGATCTTCAAACAACATAATCAAAGATTTGAAACTCATTTCAAAATGAAAAACAAAAATCAAAGAGGGAACTTGGTTTTTTTTTCTCCCAAGCTTGAAGAACTCAAATGGTGCTTCCAAATATTTTTCCATCCCACCCAAGAATTCCAATCTTCTTCTTCAAAATCCAAATCAAGCCACAACAAAAACTCTCCACCAAAATTGAAAATTGCAAATTATATGAAATAGAAATTGCTCAAATAGAGTTTTCCCCAAATTTAGTCAAACCCCTAAAATATCCCATCCACCAAATTTATTGCAATTTTGGGGGATATTTCCATTTTTTAAAATTTAAAACAATTTTACTTTCTAAATGAAATTTCATGCATTTTTCAAAATTTCTTTTAAAACAAAAGAATTTCAAAGTTTGCAAAGAATTTATTTTATCTAAAATTTCAAAAAGTGAAATTTAAAACACATTTTTATTTTTATTTTAATTTAACTCTAAATACTCAACATGATTTCCATTGTTAGTTTAATTTAAATCATACTATCCAATAATGCCAAAACAACTACTTTATTTAATTTATCACCATTAACCTAATTAATCAATAAACTAAATCTAATTTTATTAATTAAATCAAATTAATCAATAAAATAAATAACATTTCAACATTGTAACTAGATATGTTTAATCATCATTTTAACTACACCCACCATTTAATAACCTTTATAATAAGAAATTAAATAAATAACCAAGGAGGAATGAGCCATATTAAAATAACTAACCCTGATGACTATCCAATGACACACTATGACTAGGGTGATGACTTGGCATGAAAAACCTAGCTACTATCTCCCAATCGATTACCGTTGGTCAATGGACACACTCAAACCTGTGAAATCAGGTGGAGTTGATGTCTTGTACTTGTCAACCTGCGAACAAAGAGTATATCGAACATGCATATATATGATAAATAAAACACACCGTGAAGAGGAAATCTCAGAATCGTAGGGCACTCACAAGCGAGTGGTGCGATCTCGTCCCCTTCACCAATACACTCATAATAGACTGACAGTTCCATCATAAACAAATATCTCATGCGATTACATGTTACAATAACTAGTCATCATTGTACGCCAATTAAAACATGGAAAATAAAACATCAGATTAGATACATCACATCACACAAATACACTATCACTCTATAAATAGGGATCAAATAACACAAACATGATACAACATCTCAATAAACAAAAAGCACATCAAAGCATCCAAGGACACACTGTCCAACTAGAAAGAAAAATAGAGGGATATTACAGTCTAAAAATAAGACAACACATGACAGTTAGAGTCAACATGCATTTAGAAATGATTATCAAAAAATAAATGTTTACTAATTATTCTACATGGAATCCTTAGTGAATTGGATGGTGGTGAGGCTCATGCATCACTTACCAAGATACTCTCCTTTGATGTTGAGACTCACAATATTATCTTGAAGTTTTGTAAACTAAACCTGAACAACTCTGTGCAGATATACTTTCATAGATCACAAGGTTTTCCCTTTCTTTCTCTAACATAGAGAAGACTCACTATCTCTTAGATCATATGAAACCTTATTTCTTTTAACATGCCAACATTTATATTTATAGAACCTTTTGAACATATTTGTAACTTTTTTTCAAACTGGATCCATCAATGGGTATGAGCAGGATCATGATGGGCCAAAAAGTGGCGATATGATGGGTATGTGCAGGGTATGTGGCTGACGACTTTTTTTTTACCCAAAATTGATGAAACAAAAAGGTTTTTAAAGGAGATTCTTAGCTTTCACCCAATATAAATTATTCTTTACTTTGAATTTAATAAATTATTACTATTCATTTTTTATTTGAATTATGAATAAAGTCTTGATTGATAGGCTGATTAAAAAGCATCTATATCTTTCAAACGGTATCACATTTTTTGAATCAGAAACATGTGTCATTCTATTCTTCACGCGTACTATAAGATTAATAAAAATTAATTTCATGAAGTTTTGACAAGTTAAGGTGGTCATACATACGAGTTTTATATTTTTTTAAAAGTTGTAATTAAAAATCATAATTAATTATTTACTTGGAAAAAAGTTACAAAAAAATATGCATCACATTGGGACATGAGTCCTCTATTATATCTAAAATATTACAAAAAATTATCATTTTATTTATTGGTTAGGTGGTAAGACAAACACACTCTTACTTATTTTTTCCTTGAAATTTAAGTACTACTGCATTGAAATTTCAATTTTTCCAAATAGATTTAAAAAAATAAAAATCTAGTAGTTTAGAAACTACATTCAATTTTCTACAAATTCTATTCTTACATATTTTTGAAATAATATAGATAACTTATTCAAAATTTTTACGTCAATTTTCCTAACTCTGATTTTTCTAAATTTTTTGCCACTTAAGGGCCTATTTTTTCCATGATGATCCTGCACATTGTACCCCAAATCCATTTATAATTAATCTTCATACAATCTTTCTGAGATTGCCCATTCCACTCTCTATTCCAACATATGATTTTTCTCAATGAATCTTCAACCCACAAATTGTACAAGGATGAAGATCCCAACATTTCTCTTTTTTATTTCCTCCTTTGTGACAATGAGAACATTCCCTAAACTCCATACTTTTAGCTGATTTTCACAAACTTGTAACACTTCTTACATCACTTCTATCTCTCTCACCATATCCCATGCCTTCATTCTTTGACCTCATAACTGGCTGAATGAGCTCTCTAATTCCTTGCTCGTGCTTTCTCAAACTTTTTCTTTCATATCCCATTTTCTTCATTTTTTTTAAACCAACACTCTTTTCAAACAAGCATTTTCTATTAGCATCACAACCTACAAAATCCGTAATTGCAAACATATCTTTATCTTCACTTTCATGATTTTTACCTAAAGAAACTTTAGCTACATCACCCATATAAAATGAAGAAGACAAATAATTTGTATCACTTGTAGCATCATACACTAGTGACTTTGATTTCAAACACTCATTTTCTTTCTCCAACAATTTTATCTTTTCCTCCAAATCTTCATTCGTTTTCTAGACAACTTCATGCAGTTTCAATCTTCCTTCCAACTCTTCATTTTCCTTTTTCACTTTCTCTAATTCTTTTTCCATATTTTCATTCCCACACAAATAATAAAATCTTTCTTTGAAAAATCTATTATCTTCTCTATCAATTCAGAGTTACACTTTTTCAACTTCATCAGTTCATCTTTCAAACTATATTTCTCACACAATAAATTTGCAGTTTCTTTCTTCGACTTTTTACCATTCTTTCCCATTGAAACAAAAAATTTAAACTCACCTTGTGAATGACTTTGATTTCACTACCATTTTTTTTTCTTTTCTTTGGTAGCTACAAGCTCCTTCACTCTTCTACAATCTTTCATTTGAAAACCTCATTTTTGATCTTTAACTAAGGGCTCCAAAAACAATGACTTAAACTTAGACTACAGATCTCACCTTCTTGACTAGTGGTTATTAATTGACTTGAAAGTTCTTTTTTTCAACTTTGTGCTCATGCATTGCTTAGCTACCATGCTCCCTTTTGACTAGCAAATCCTTTGCTATAATCTTTGGCCAATGATTTGCATTACAAACAACACTTTCAAACTTTGAGAAATCTCTTATTTATACTTAACAACATCCAACGACTTCTTCCTTTAATCTACGATTTAGAAACTCTGGTGCACTCCTCCAATGATAGCTTATAGTCTTTAAACAATAATCAAAATAACGTCTTCTTCTCTATGCAGTGAGAAACTTCAAAAAATATGCAAAAGCATTGAATTGCAACACTCCCACAATCTATTTAATTTATTTTGCAATATCCCAACAAACACGAGACAAGGCTTTGATACCGATTGTATATTATAAAAGCCAACCAAACAGTAAAACACAAAAAATAGAGGAATCAAAAAAATTTTACACAAAAAACACAAACAACCTCAACTCTTTATTTTCTGATAAATAAATCCTTTACATATGACCTCTCTTTATAGAGGTTTTCCATTATAGTTCATGCATGTTGCTCATGCAAACATTAAACTATAATAAATTGTCTAAAAAATAAGACTGCACATGATAGTTACAATCAACATGAATTTACAAAAAATTATCCAAAAAAATGTTTACTAAGTATTAAAAATGAAATCCTTAGTGAATTGCATGGTGTTGAGGCTCATGCATCACTTCCCAACAATAGTTATTAGGAAAGGTTTGATAGTTTGAGAAGTATGAAAGATATTATCTTGTAAGATGTCATGTGAAAATTGGAACTAAATTCTTGTAGTAAAATGCAGTAGCATGAGAAAGAGTGCTTTTAATAATTGAATTTGAGTTCTATAGATTTTCTATTTATGTGGTATTGTTGTTGATGATAAATTTTGATAGAGTTTGGTCCTAAAAGTTAGAGATTTATAGCTTGACTATAAGATAGGTCCCAGGATTGATACCTAGTTTGATCAAGATTTTGAGATTGCAGGACATTGCCAATAGAGAAGAGCTAACTATGTAATGGTTTGGAGTGAGCACCAAAAGAATGACTTACGATGGTCAACTATAGTTTGATCATATTTTCTTGCAGAGTGACTACATCAATATTTAGAGAATGCAAATTCACCATTTTGGAGATGGATAGAGAGAGGCCCTATATGAAGCTAGTGCTACAACATGTATTTTGGAGTTTTTTTAAAAAATGTTCATCATGGAGGAGAATAGGGAATAATGAATATTTTTTTAATATTAATTATGGAGGAGTATATAGAATAATAGACATTGTT
>VDFB02275164.1:0-48240 GCA_007258455.2 Sequoia sempervirens
TTGCTCATAGGTCTCTTGCTGTGTAACAACGTTTCTAAGCATCGCTGATTCTGATACATGATATCGGTGAATTAATTTTCAAGGACCCTTTTTTTGGGTTGACATTTGTAGTTTTACTCCCTGTTAATAATTGTAGCAGCTTGTTAAACTAGGCAGTTAACAATTATAAAATTACTTGCAATAAAAATTCACTAGCTCAAATCAACCACTTCTCAGTCACTAGAAAATATATATATAAAGGTTCTATATATGGGGTGCGATATCGGCTACATTAAACCATACGACTATTACAATAACAAAATTGCATTAGGAACCCATAACAAGGTGTAGAAGTACCACACCCAGCGAAATGTACGCATGCTAAACGAAAATCTCAAAAAATAGATAGATAGCACAACTAAACATAAACTAGTCAACAAACAATTTTAGGATTACCATGCCCTACACCACCTCCTAGGTGACCAAGCTGCTAGTGCTCAAATGCTCTGTTATAAACCCTTAAAAAAAACACCAAGAACAACTGAACCTTGACTTCAACAAGATGCTCCGTTATCTGACGGTGAATGGAATTTCAAGCCATGCACAATAGAGGCCCTTCGTTCATGCTGTGTCAGAAGACCTTGATCAAAAAATGAAATGGGCCATCCACTAGTAATTTCCAAATGGACAAACATTTTCTGGACTACGTATTCTTATAATGCTTGTACGTTATAGGATATCCACGTGAACCTAGGTCCTACCACTAATTCATATTAGGACTCATCCTTTATATCCAGTACTCCACCTCAGCATCATCCATAATTTGTCTGTTTTTATTAGTGTTTGGCTCTCTCCGTCTCCGATATGGTTGTTGCATTTCATCCTTTGGTTCCAACACATATGGTACTAGAAGTTCTAATATGCTTTCTCGGAGCTTCACATTCCTTGCCCTTTGCTGCAATTTCTCTCCGAATTTTGCCATTTTTCTGGCCTGAGAATGAAGCAATACAAAATTTGCCAAACCCTTTTGCCCCAACAGGACCCTCACTATCCTCAAATGCACTGAAGGCTTGCAGTTTAAAATATTTCTTGTCCAGTACTAGACATTGTCTCAACAGGTCTCAAGGCTTGGAAAAATTTGCCATCACAGGTCAGACACTAGCACTAAACCACAAAACACACTAAAACCCTAGACACTCTTGGTTCATCCATACGAAAAACACTCATCAACAATGCCACTTAACTTGAAATTTTACCCTTTTTTGTTGTTGAGAATTTCACTTCGAGATTCTCAATCATGCTTATGAAACCACCTCTAAACCATTGTAAATTAATAAATTTAATTTATTTACTTTTACCCTAATCAACCTCTTAACCTTTTACTTGCCTGTAACTTTTCTACCAATTGTCAGTTAAAGCCTACGTAAAAATTGGGAGATATAATTCACCAAGTTGGGAGAAAATGTAAAAAAAATTAAAATTCAGGTTCATAGATTGAGGATGAGAAACATCTTTCCAAGCAACTAATGGTCTAGTTTAGTATTACCCTCTTTTTCCAAATTTCTGCCATCCTTGAGTGATCCTGATCCTCTTCATATATGAGGATAGATTTCTAACATAAATACTATGATGGAAGTGGATCAAACAATAGAAATGCAACATAACTAATCATTGCATAATTAATAAAAGAGGCTTTCAAATAAATCATTCTTTCTGCTCATGAACGAGGGGCAGCTTCAAAACCAGATTTGCTATTGTTCTAAATAGGTTAAACCGTTAAGGAATTGTGTCTCTCTCTCTATATACACACATTTCTCACAAACTATTATACGCACTGACCAATACTTATTTTCTTTTTAAGATGATTGAGGTGGCTGGTTTGAAACGTGAAAGATTGATAACTTTTATATAGTTCATCCAGAAAAAAACTATGAGAACATATCTTCTTAATGATGTCTTTAATTATTAAAGTAAGCTTTTTAATGTTATGGTTCTATTCATATCGTTTTATGTTGGAGTGTTATAGAGTTTTGTGTTTCTGTTCATATCCTTCGTTTATCCATCTATCAGTTATCGGGGCTTAGAATGATGTAAGGGAATAAAATACCTTTTACATAAATCTATTTAGGCATATTAAGAAAATGCAATTAATAAGCAAATAAACAATCTACATTAATTAGAGTTGGATTTGATTATTACTAGCACTTGTACGAGAGGAGGTGCAATGGTTATGTCGTGTTGGTGTTTCTAGCTGATGGTCTAGCATCTCCTAAAGGGTAGCTACTCCTTATACTCAGAGACACTAGGTCAGTGGCCAATGAACATGAGATGATTGATTGACAAGTCTCTCCTCTGCACTTTAGGCTCTGTAGGACCAAGGTGGGTATACCTATACATTAATGTAGATCATCACACTACAATGGTGGAGAGCCTTCAATGAGCTAAATCATCTGCACAATCTTCACTTCTAACAATGGCTTGTGGTAGTATGGAAATGGCAACATGAAAGCAAATCTAAACTAAGAAAGCAGGAAATGTTTTTGAATTGGAAGTTTTTGATTCTGCCCTAGCTTCGTACTTTGTGAATCTCCATGACTAGTGCCTAACCACATAGAGTCATGAATGAAATAAACTCCTACAATAGACCAACCATGGCTTCTTATAACCCTATTACCTTGCAGTAGGAAACCAACAAAAGGACAATCAACATGTTACTTAGTTATCCACACTGTACTACAATACCCTCGTTATCTCTATGCAAGCAATTACACCACTCCTTGAATGATAGGCAAACATAAGCATAACTCAAACAACAATTTTGTTTGAAGCATCAACACAACCCTTGATTATATTGATTCAAAAGATATTGCACACAATATTTTGAGAACATACAGATTGACATATACATTGAAGCAGAATACAAATGTTATATGACAGTTATTTGTTGTTATTACAGAGCATAGCTCATTACATTCCCTATCTATGTCCAAAGGACTTACCCTATTCAACTTGACTCAAAGCAAAGAATTACAGAAAGCATAGAAACAAAATCTGGTAAGGAAACACTACACCAGACCATTCAGGTTGGAGAGTAGAATTCTTGACCCGAACAAAAACAACAAAACTTGCCTTTATAGTACAAGCATAACTTAGAATTGAATTCAAAATTCTAAACCCTTACTCTAACTAGGGTTACATAAGGATGAAGTTAGATCAAATTACAAATAGCAAGAATTCCCCCCAAAATGATGCAACAATCAGACATGAATGCCCTTGACACCTCGAGCACACTCCAACATTGATGGCGTTCTGAAAACAAGTATGGCACTCCCGGGAAATCCGTGATCAGAAGCAAGGAGAACATACCCTGACAAAGAGTATAACCACTGCAACACTTCAGGAAATAAATGGCTTCGCCCAATAATCACTTCGGCCTTGGAAGAAGCATAAGAATGCGATCTGAAACCGTTCAGAGTCGATTTGGTAGCTGAGAAACAGATGTACCATTATTGCACAGTCTTTACCTGCAAACAAAAGCAACTAACCGTTGGAAAATCACACTTTGAATTGTGGCTGTCAATTTATCCTACTTGCGCCAAGATCCAACGCCTATCTCTCACTGCCCATAACTTTAAAACTCGACTGTCATATTTAAGCCACATTAAATCTGGGCTGCTTGATCACCATCAGCACCACATGATTCACAACAACGATGTGAATCAACCAATCGCGCAATTGGGCAGCGCTACCTGGCTACACCTCAGCACCTACCGCATTGTCTGCCTTCCCACTTAGGTCCCACCAGAGACACACATCATCAGCCTGTTCATTCTGCTGAAAATATTTTGATAGGTATCAAGATCGAGCCCGAGGGGGTTGGGGGTGCGAAGAGCGGTCAAGATGTAACCACGTCACTAAATAGGACCGTTGATCTAGGGCCCACCATCGTCGCTAGGCTTGAAGACCGTGGGACCCATGCCATGTACATGCCACACGACAAAAGCCCACTCACCTCGTTGATTTTCAAAAAACAATATTTTATTCTTGCGAGGCTAGTAGGGAGTGGCTGAGATGCAACCAACGCTTTCACTTTATCATTTGCCGTTCGATCAAGGGCCCACCTTACACTTCGATTTGCTGCTTTCCTGTCATATGTGGGGTCCACCAGACATGTCATTGCCACATGTCAACCTTTCACTTGCCCTATTGCCAAGTCGCCAAAAATCAAACCTCAGAACCTCAAAGTCGCTAAGTCAGAGGTTATGAAACTTTAGAACCTTGCGATTTAAGTTACAAAAACATGAATCCTGTGACTTTGGAAAATATTATAGCTATTGAGTATTTGTCAGGCCAGTAAACATAAGGTGAAGGGGCTGGTCATACCCACGACTTAAAGACATAAGTTATAACTTAGATGAGCGAGAATTGGGTGTAGGAGGTCAACATGATTTTAGAACAAAAGCGCATGCCGAGTGTTTAGGTTTTTATAATATAAGGGTTTAAGCCTTTTATGCAAGTTTTTGAACCCTAATCAGACAAAATGGAGGAAACTTAGAGGCTCAGGAGGCAAAAATAATGGAAATGACCATGGATCTTACAAGTACCACTAGTGGCTCCAGTTGGGGACATTTGCTTGACAAAGTAGAGTGAGAATTCAGATCTCTGGAGAAGCAGACCAAGTAGCCATTGAGCAATAGAGTCAACCAATCTTTCAAACCTCATTTGATAGCCCTAGGCAACCAAATGGAAAAGGGAAATCAACACTTACCCCTATCAAACACCAATATGTTAAAGGAGTTGATCGCCTTCAACCAATAATTGTTTTTGTCACACCATAGCAGCACAAGTAGCCTCTTTCCTGTAAAAAAAATATTGTGTTACCCTTAAACAAGTGAGAACTTGCTCCATGTTTGACCTTGCTGTTATATGGTAACCACATGGTATAAGCCACCTGACTGCCACCCATTGCATTTTCTGATTCTGTGTCTTGTAACAAAAGCTGAAGACACTGATCAGTATCACAAAAAACCTGTCTCTTCACACCTGTTGATTACTTCGCATGAATCAAGGCCAAAAGAAAAAGCCTCAAACTCACATGGAACAAAAAAAATGCCATCTCATCAAGTTGACATGTAGAGGGAAACTCATCCTCAAACAAGTCAAACTGAAAATTTTGAAGCTCAAGCACACAAGGGGCATGGGTAGCTAGAAAATTACCACCCTACTGCTGCTCATCAAAACTACAAGCATCATGCCTAGAGTCCTCAATGCTGATGCAGACCTCATGAACACATCCATTCAAATTATGAGACATTTTATGTGAAGAGCTATACCCTTCAGATTGCCTCTTTTTTTCATCCTCTTTGCAATCTACTGAGGCATATGTGTCACAAATATTTGAACTATGACACACATTTGTGGAACTTTCCTTAGCAACATTGCTCTGCCATGACAAATTTGAAGTCCACCGCTCATGAGGAAGACTATGAGCTGCACCCCCTGAAAACAAGTTTTTATATGCATCCATATGATCCATACAATCATACTCCTCAGGTGCAGACTCATCATAAATGACATCATTAGTTGTAGCAACATTTACTTCTTGATTTTCATTTTCACATACAGCTACATCTATGCTATCCTCATGTAGAAATTTAGTGGCAACTTCAAAACCAAAACAAGGGGTTGAAGAAGGTGAGAAATCAAACAAGTAGCTTCTTGTTCATCACTTGTATCACCATCACATGCATGCCCACCACAATCTGCAATCTGGACTGATTCATCCACCGAATCCTTGATACACATATCTTCTTCTTCTTCCATATTGCTGCAACTATTAGCAAAGTCATATCCCAAATTGTCAAACTGGAAATTACCATTAGATTCATCATTGCTGCTTTCTTCCAGTTGAAAATCACCACACATATTGTCACACTCATCGAATATAGAGAGCAAGCTCTCTATCTCCATTGTTTCAATATCAACAAGAGGTACATCTGCACAAAATTCTTCTATGGGCTGCTCAAAAGCAGAATCTTCACCACTGCAACATGCATCATTGTTCTTATCTATAACAACCAAACACCTAGAATACGTACCATCACACATTTTAGACAGGATGTGATATCCACGCCTCTCTATCAACTTATCAATCAATGAAATCTAACCATCTATCTCTCCAACTCTTGAAGGCTTCCATCTTTGTGGCATTGTACTCATACCCGACTCAAGTCTCTCACAAAACAAATCAACACATGCTGATTCATCTAGCCTATTTGATTCTGGTACAACAAACCATCATTTCATGAACTTGTCATGAAAATCAGATGGGGACTTATCCCCATATCTTTCTATATTCCATAATACATCTAGAGGTGAGAAAGTTTCAACCTCATGAACTACCATCAGATAGATGACTGCCATTCACATCACTAAATTGATCAGTGAATATTTCTTTAAAATTACGCCATGAAAAAATAGAATTGAAATCCAGAGGATTATATATTTCCAAAGAAAAAAGGTTTTTTTTGAGGATATGATCGTGGTTCACACATGACATAATAGCTAGTAGAGGGGGAATCCATTTGATGATATATTTTAAATCTTAACCCTCTACAACTAGCTACAAAATATCCAACTTCTCTTTTCCCTTTTGAACTAGTACCTTAAAGCATTGAATAAGGGACAATATTTACTAGAACTTTGTTGTAGACCTTCATACAAAATGTTGCAATAGGAAAATACTTGAAAACTGCTGCAACCAACTCTTCTGATATGTGGAATATTTTGTAGAGTCGCCACCTTTTTGAAAGAGGAAAAGATCTTCAAGCAATAGAGAGATCCTTCCAAGATCTAGGTATTTCTGAGTTCTCTCCACCAACAGAGCACCATACTTCAAGAACACACCAGAAATGTTGCAGTAACTTCCCTCTTTCAAGTATGTAGGTCCCTTTGTAAATCTCTATCTTCCTCAATAAGGTAGAGCATATTTGCAGTTGCTCACCTAGAGATTCATGCACTTACCTTTATCTTCCTCAAAGCATGTGGTTCATAAAGAGGCAGAACATATATTTATTTGCTCAGCCAAAGATTTTTTCTTTTTCTCCCCAGTAGAGTCACCAATTTGGTGACTCAGATGGGCCAATAAGACTCCACAATTCTTAATCTCTGGTTACAAATTTGGATGACTCTTTTGATAAGACTGTCTGCAACCAAACTACTAAGTTCATCCCTAGCGGAGTCGTCAATTTGTTGGTGTTTCCAGCTGATGGTCTAGCATCTCCTAAAGGGTAGCTACTTCTTATACTTAGAGACCCTAGATTAGTGGCCAACAAACATGATATGACTGATTGGGAAGCCTCTCCTACACTTTAGGTTCTGCAAGACCAAGGTGGGTATCCCTATACATTAATGCAAATCATCACACTACAATGGTGGAAGGCCTTCAGTGGGATAAATCATCTACACAACATTCACTACTAACAATGGCTTGTGGTAGTATGGAAAGGGAAATATGAAATCAAATCAAAACTAAGAAAGAAGGAAATGTTTTTGAATTGAAAGTTTTTGATTCTTCCCTAGCTTTGTACTTTTTGAATCTCCTTGACCAATGCCTAATCCACATGGAGTCAGGAATGAAATAAACTCCTACAACAAACCAACCATGACTTCTCATAACCCTACTACCTTGCAACAGGAAACCAACAAAAGGACAATCAACATGCTACTTAGTTATCTACACTGTACTACAATACCCTCGTTATCTCTATGCAAGCAATTACACCACTCGTTGAATGATAGGAAACATAAGCATAACTCAAACAACAATTTTGTTTGAAGCATCAACACAAACCTTGATTATATTGATTCAAAAGATATTGCACACAATATTTTGAGAACATACAGATTGACATATACATTGAAGTAGAATACAAATGTTATATGACAGTTATTTGTTGTTATTACAGAGCATAGCTCATTACATTCCCTATCTATGTCTAAAAGACTTACCCTATTCAACTTGACTTAAAGCAAAGAATTACAGAAAGCATAGAAACAAAATCTAGTAAGGAAACACTACACCAGACCACTCAGGTTGGAGAGTAGAAGTCCTGACCCGAACAAAAACAAAAAAACTTGCCTTTATAGTGCAGGAATAACTTAGAATTGAATTCAAAATTCTAAACCCTTACTCTAACTAGGGTTACAGAAGGATGAAGTCAGATCATATTACAAACAACAAGAATTCCCCCCAAAATGATGCAACAACCAGACATGAATGCCCCTGACACCTCGAGCACACTCCAACATTGATGGCGTTCTAAAAACAAGCATGGCACTTCCGGGAAATCCGCAGTCAGAATCAAGGAGAATATACCTTGACAAAGAGTATAACCATTGCAACACTTCAAGAAATAAATGGCACCGCCCAACAATCACTTCAGCCTTGGAAGAAGTGCAAGAATGTGATCTAAAGCCATTCAGATTCGATCTGGTAGTTGAGAAACAAACACACCATTACTGCATAGTCTTTACCCGCGAACAAAAGCAGCTAACCGTTGGGAAATCACACTTTGAATTGTGGTCGTCAATTTATCCTACTCGCACCAAGATCCAACACTTATCTCTCACTACTAACTTTAAAACCCAACCGTCAGATTTAAACCACTTTAAATCTGGGCCGCTTGATCACCATCAGGGCCACATGACTCACAACAACGATGTGAATCAATCAATCATGCAATCGGGTAGCGCCACCTGGCTACACCTCAACACCTACCACATTGTCTACCTTCCCACCTAGGTCCCACTAGAGACACGCGTCATTAGCTCATTCATTTTGCTGAAATATTTTGATAGGTATCAAGATTGAGCGAGGGGGGGGGGGAGGCGCAAAGAGCGGTCAAGATGCAACCGCATCACCAAATAGGGACCATTGATCTAGGGGCCCACCACCGTCGCTAGGCTTGAAGACTACAAGACCCATGCCATGTACATGCCACACACCAGAAGCCCGCTCACCCTGCTGCTTTTCACAAAACAATATTTTATTCTTGCGGGGCTAGTGGGGAGCGGCTGAGTTGCAATCAACGCTCTTGACTTTATCATCCGTCGTTCGATCAAGGGCCCACCTTACACTTCGATCTACTGCTTAACTATCATATGTGGGGTCCATCAGACATGTCATCGCCACATGTCAACCTTTCACTCACCCTATTGCCAAGTCGCCAAAAATATGAACCTTAGAACCTCAAAGTCGCTAAGTCAGGGGGTTATGAAACTTTAGAACCTCGCGACTTAAGTTAGAAAAATATGGAATCTTGTGACTTTGGAAAATATTATAACTCTTGAATATTTTCCAGGCTGGTAAACATAAGGTGAAGGGGCTAGCCATACCCATGACTTCAAAGACATAAGTTATAACTTAGATGACTGGGTACCAGGTGTAGGAGGTCAACATGATTTTAAAACAAAAGTGCACGCCAAGGGTTTAGGGTTTTTATGATATAAGGGTTTAAGCTTTTTATGCAATTTTTTGAACCCTAATCAGACAAAATGTAGGAAACTCAGAGGCTCAAGAGGCAAAAATTATGGAAATGACCATGGATCTTACAAGTACCACCACATCGATTATATTTTTTATAGTTTATATTTGAGAGGAGGTCTATAATTGAATATATAAGTAGTAATTAATAGTTGCATAAATTTGTTGGGATTAGAATTGGTTCATATATTGATGCATTTTTTTTAATATTTTCTAATAACTTACAATATGTTTTAAAATCTCATTATAGAAACTATCGGCATGGAAAGGCCTTTCAAACAAATTGTAAACCATCTACACCAGATCTAATAGAAAAAATGATCTAAGAGAATTATAAATAATTCTATGCGATAAATAATTCTATGTGTGCAATTATTGAATTATACAGATAAACTTGCTTAAGGACTGTGGCCAACCAATAAACCCTAGGGAATTTAACATAGCTAGCATAGGTTTGAGTCACGACTTAACTTGGCCTGATGGCACCTTATCCCAAGTACAATAACAAAAATAAATAAATAGATGAACTTGTAATCTACATCAAAGCTTGTAGCACTTGTTAACATTATTCCTTCAAGGTACTGGTTGGTACTTGTATATTCCTTGACAAAGCTTACTATTTTCATCATCTCTTTTTTGTTTCTTTTTATAACGAAATGCATCTTATTTTAATTACATAAAAAGAACAAGGTCACATCATCTTAGCACTCAGCTTATAAGGAAAATATCTTCTTAGGCAAGGA
The DNA here is from genome assembly GCA_007258455.2 of Sequoia sempervirens. Classification (NCBI taxonomy): domain Eukaryota; kingdom Viridiplantae; phylum Streptophyta; class Pinopsida; order Cupressales; family Cupressaceae; genus Sequoia; species Sequoia sempervirens. The sequence continues at coordinate 10,267 of VDFB02275164.1, forward strand.
AGGAACTTAGAGAACCTTAGCACCAATTGACGATCAATCAATATCATGTTTGTCCTATATTTGATCTTTTTCTGTAGTTGCTTAACCATAAAGACTTTTCAAATTGCTTTTTTTCTAAGATGTTTCAATCTTTTAGAAAAGAAGGTTTTTGGTGTTTGAGATGAATTGTGCAATCTTTTATTATATTCATAGTTACATGGAGAGTCATAACTTGACCCCTGGCACTTGTCTCACTGTATTGGAACCATCTCTGTCGTAGAGAACCAAATGAGGGGATGCCATGAATACAAAGAGACAAAGCATATTAAAGTTGTTCATTTATGTGTCTGTAGTACATTCTGGTGGAGTCAGAGGATATCTATGTCATTGCAATAGTTGTACCACTCTAGACTCACCCTTTCCATATCTCCTAACGATGCTTCCATTGATGGAACATTGAAATTGCGTTAGTCTGGAACAAATGGAGTGTGTGACCAGTCTATCTTAACAAGCCCTCCTTGAGTTGAACTAATACCGTAATTGAAAATAAATACATAATAAGCAATCATAGTGCCAACAAAGTTTCTAGGAACTAGCTTGAATTGCATGTTAGTGTTCCCAAAAAGATACTTATTCTTGAAGCAAAGCCTGACCCTATTAAACAAACACACTCAACATTAGCAGAGGTCAATTTCTTTTACATAAATAGCTTGATTTTTCAATTACTTTTCAGAATTCTAATGGAGGGTGAGTTGTGGTTTGTGCTCACCATTAACATCTTTATACATTTGTTGAGAATATAATTGGTTCATATATTGATTCATCTTTTGTATGAAGATATTCTACAAACATAGTAATCAAATTTACAATTGATGTTGGCTTTATTTTTGTGGAAATATAATTGGTTGTGAAATAATAAGTAATATATAGTTTGAGTAGAGAAGGAAGTGTTATACATACATGTAGTTGATGTTGAGGAGGAACCAATCTTGCACCTTCCATGTATCGCCTTATTTTTGCCATTGCAACTTGTATTGGATTGAGATTTTGGAAATTTTGTTTAGAAAATATGTTTTATTTTGCTTAGTGTCCACCTGCATACCAAAAAGGTTTGAATGAGTTAGTTAAGGGGAAAATTATTGTGTAAAGACATATAGTGTCAACTGCGTAGTGTAGAACTAATTTGAAAGTTAATGTGAAAGAGATTGGATTGACAAGTGTATACTTCATTTTTTTATAGTGAGTAATGGTAAGCGGTCCTCTTTTCTTCTTCTAATAATTGTGTATGGATTGCTTTGCACTCTAGAGTACCGCTCAAAAGAGAACTTTGGTTGAATACAAAGTCCATTTAATTATTTTACTCTTGATATAGCTGTAAGTGTTAGTCCTTGTCTTTCTATTGTACCAATATCAATTGTTGCTCTTTGTAGGGTCAGGCCTTGGAATTCATGTATAGTAATTTCCCATGCCATTGTTAATGGTATTTGTTTATGATTACCTAGTGATATAGGTATTATAGATATAGACTTTGGATAATTCTGGTTCCATGGTGGCCCACTGTAGTTATTGATTCTTACTACAATGTACATTGGAACATCTGGTGGTTTAGAGCTTAGATTGTAAACAATATCAACAACCTCCCCAAGGGATCTAGTTACAAGTCCTGCTTGAGTCCATAAGTTTGTTGTTAGCATGATTTTTTGTCCTTTGCATAATAGGATATTTTTTCAAGCTGGTCATCTTGAGCATCAATGTTTGATTTTTTTTTTGTGTTTATCACAATACTTATTGCAACTGGAAGGTATAGTTGTTTTAACATTTTTTTGTTGTGTAGTCTCACTAAGTCGTTTGTTGCAAAAAGGTGAATTGAGTTGTTAAATTCTTGTTTTTCAGTAGTTGTAAATAGTTTGTTTGTGCAGGTCATTAACATCTCCCAATCTTGGTGTGTTAGTTCTGTATTGCATAAGTTTTTTAATGTTTCACGAAAGTGTGTTTGAATTGGATCATCACCTTGTTGACGAAACATTGTTTGTAATGCAATAACTGTAGTAATTTTTTCCCATAGCAGTTTGGCATTGGAGTGTGATGCATAGATGGGTTTGTCCATGATAGGTGGTAGTTGTGGTAGGTCACCTATTAGAATTATAGATACACCACTGAAGCAGAGATGTGTTTGGGGAAATGCTTCATGTAGTCTTCTATCTATCTTTAATAGTAGCTTTGGACCTATGAAACTAATTTCATCTATGAGGATGTACCTTATGTGTTTCATTTCTTCTTGTAATGTTGTCAGTGTTTTTCCTTGCAATGGTTTCATTTCTTTTATTGGAATCGTAAGCATTGAATGTATAGTTGATGCACATATGTTAAATGTAGCAATTCCTGTGGGAGCTAAAGCAGGCAATTGGCTCTTTTGTTGTGGTAGCTTACTTTGAAGTGCATTTCTTATGCAAACAATAAGGTATGATTTTTTAGTTTTTGTAATTCCTTGAATGATCATATGCAAGGGTGTAATGTCCCCGATTTGGAACGCCCTAAATTTTCTTGAAATCTTTAAGTTCCAATTGATAAATGAGTTAGCGAGTACTTTTCAACTAATTGAAATCTTGATTGAAGTCCTTCATTCCCAATCAATCTGGTCTTCACACTTAGAAGATACTGTTAGTGTAAATCAATCATTTAATAAATCTATCATCTGTACCAATTTTAAATTATCATAGTTTCTTATAATGCTTAATAATTGCTGCAAACATCATTATTGTATATATCTAATTCACACATCTACCCATACATAGATATACATATACATATACATATACATATACATATACATATACATATACATATACATATACACATACATATAGATATATACATACATATACATATCTAGTACTACAAGTAAATATCCATGAATGGTAACACTAAAATGTTACCTATATAAACCCTATTACTAAGAAACTTACTATCAACAACTATATCTCATAAATAACATTAAAGATATTGTAATAGCATTTTATATAACCCATTATTTAATTGTCTAAGGATCCTATTATTACTTTATCCGAACAATAAAAGATATTATAATCGTACTATCTATGGCCTCACCTTACATTTACTCACCATAAATAATAACATACTATCTATATTTACATATTCGTTACTTATTGTGCTTCTATTTTAATATCATTTGTAACTATATACTTATTGCTTTTATATTTACTTATTGCATGTTATCTTCATAAAAATGGAATTATATACTATCTATCTTCCCATACTCATCTACACATTATTTATACTTATTACTTATTTACTATTGGAGGCAAGAATGACAAATATGCCAACCATGATAGATACTTCCCTTTATTTAATTTATCTTCATTTTCAGATTTATATCTGCAACGTATATACTCTGCTGGTGAATTCTGTTCCTAAAATGCTTCCCCTTGTAATTCCAATACTTCTTCATTGATGCCTTCCTTCTTTCCATAGAATCTGATTTTATATCCCCCACTTGGAGAGGGTTGCGATTTCTTAGGGAAGGTCATATTCTTTAACTAGCATCCATACCTTTTCATAGGCATTACTTCACTTTGGATTAGTTATGTTTATTTCCTAATGAATGGCTGCTTTTGTTATTTACCCATTATATTTTTAATTTGTGAGGATATTTATTTTTATATTACTTATTTCTATTTTGAAAGTGATACTTAACAATTATAATTAGAGTAATAATATTTTAGTTTGTCTTTTAATTGCAATTATTTTATTTATTATTATTTTTAAGTTATTTGTATTCTAATATTTAGAATATAATAACAATAATTTACCAATATATTATTAATTGATTAATTGACTTATATATAATAATAATAATAATAATAATAATAATAATAATAATAATAATAATAATAATAATAATAATAATAATAATAATATATTCATCTCTAACTATTATAATTGTAATGTTATCAATGATAATTATAATTATAATGATATTTTAAATTGCCTTCCTCTAAATGAGCATTCTATCTAATGTGCATATTACTAACATGTTATTGTATATCTAAAAATATAAATATATTAAGCATATACTTATCTCATATGCCCCTTTGTGATGGGGACATCACAAAGGGTTTATTAAGGAAAGATATTTGTAGTGGTTTGTAATTATTGTTAGTGCTACTTTTTGTTTTGGTGATAATGTATAATTTGGGACATCAAAGATAATGGCCATGTTTTCATTTTGGTTGCACATTTTATTCATATTTATGAAGTGAATTGTAGTGGCATGTAAATATGGGTCTACACTATGTTGATTCCATTCGTTGTTGTTATCAAAATCACGCCTACCGAGTATTTGGAGTTCATCTAGATTGAAATTATTAGTAAGTCGCATTTGTGACAACAATTACCATTCATTCAATTGTAATGTATCTGTTGTGTTTACCTCATTACCACTATCTTCTTTAGGTCTTCACTATTAGCTTCCATTTCAATTGTGCGACCAATGTGCCATACACCATATGAGTTTGTATTTATTTGGTTCCAATTTGTTATTGTTGTATCTTTAGTAAGGTCTATGCTAATCTGTATGTCACATAAATTCTTGTATAAGAGTAATTCACTCCAATAAAATGTTTAATAATGTTTTGAATCCTACTTTGGAATAGTATAGAACTTTGGGAAAAAAATTACGATTGCTTTTTGTTTCCTCTCTTTCCATTTACATCCTTTGCGACATGAAGAATAGGAGAAGGATCTTGCAGATTCAAGTAATGTTATTGTTTCTAGTTGTGGAGGGCGTTGCATATGGGAATGTAAGTAGCTACATTGGAGTTTGTTGTCATTTGTTGTTCTTGTGAAGCGGTGGAATAATTTTTGACCAACATTCAATGACATAAATGATCAATTACATATGACAAGGGGCAATTTTTGGAGCATATGACATGTTTCTTATGCTCCAATATCACACTCAACCACAAGTTCTGTAATGAATTTTTGATATGCTAATAAGCTTTGTCTTCAAGTTTTTGATTTGTGGCTATTCTTGTAAGCATATTAACACAACTCTCTAATTTTTTCTCTGCTTTTGATGCATACTTGGCAATGTATTTGAGAACAAGCATTTTCAAGATGACAGGTTGGAAATCTATATTAGCTCTCCATATTGAAATCATTTCTAGGTTATGTATGTTTAATCTATCATCATTTCTTGCTGGTTCATATTTTTTTGACTAGCATTGTCACATGATAATGTAGAGATAATTTGTTCTTTCCATAGAGCTTTGTATTGACATTCTATTTTTCCCCCTTCTTACGTAGGCATGTTCTCTCAGTGCATTTTGTGTGCCTTTGGACATGATTAATTAGCTCCTCATAGTCATCAAAGGGATTTTTACTAAAGATCTCAGTTGTGTTTAACAAACATGGATAATCAAGTGAAGATCGATGTGTTGTGTTATTTCTGTGAGATATAGTACGAGGGTTCCAAGTAGTGACATATGTGTCAAAGAATTTTCTTTCTCTTTCCACTTCCAAGCTTTCTTTCCAATCAATTTTTTCCATGTCTAGAGCATTTTCAAGCCAAAGGAATCCCTTAACATGTGCGGTCCCTCGATGTTGCCATTCGTATCTATACCAATATTCTTTTGTATGGAGGAGCTTCTCAATGACCTCCTTATGAAATATTGTGAATCATTGATGTAGATATAGGGATGTGGTATGGGGGTAATTGATTATGTTATTTGTACAAATTTCATTTGATTGCATTGTAAATCTTATGTCATTTGAGAGTAGTTGTAAATCTGGCCATTTTGTATCTGTTGCACTTAATGTGAAGAATAGAGTGGATGACCCTATATGGTTGATCATATTTGATAGCTTAGCACAACACTTGTTCCAATATGGTCTTGTCCCTCTCATGGTAGATTCAAAATGCATAAGTTTCTTAGTTAATTGTTGGTTGGGAATATTTTTCAGGTGTGTATGAAGGTTTTCAATAGTGGTTGGTATGTTTTCTTCTACATCTTTTAAGCAAAACCATTCATTGCAAGTCCTTGGCTACGGTGACACATCATAAGGTTGGAGATAAAATATCGAAACCTTGGATGCCTTCCAAATATTTGGTCATGAAATCTCATTAAATGTAATGCATATTCATGCATTTGTACTTCCCTAATTCGTGCTTGTATTTGTAGTGCATTGCCATATGGAAAGAGTGTGGGAAATTCCATATTAAAGATGCCTTCAATATTGTATTTATTTACTGGAGAAGAGCTTATTTCAGGCCAATCAATAATGTTATTTGTTGGGTGTTCAATTTGTAGTGTTTTTTTTAATGATTTCTAGCTCACGACGTCTACTTGGTAGCCTTACCATAAATGATGATGTGTGTGTTGATGCATCTTGAGATTGTTGATCATTAGTGTTAGATTCATTGTTTGGGACCACTATTTCTTTGGAAAATTCTATGGTGTGAAGCATGTTTGAAATGTCTATACTCGTTTCATGGAGTTGTTATAGATATGATGCATTTATTTCAATGTCGCTATAGTATAGGTCATATTTGACCTTGTATTGCAAGCATCTCTAATACGACTACTACTTCCATAACAGTCGTAATAGTTTCCTTGTGTATGCAATTTTTGAACGATCAAGACATCTAGGTCTCTCATTCTATGTGGAAGTACTTTTGCAATACTTTTTATGTCCTATGGAAAGCTAATTGTGTGGCCATTGTATTTATATTTCCCCCCACAAGTGTGGGTTACCTGTAATTTTGGGTTTACTCTTGCTATGAGCATCTCTTCTACTTGAGTGAGATTTTGCAACATAGGAGGTTGTTCTCTTAGGTCCATATTATTAGGTGATGAAAATCGATGAATGCCTTTCTCATTGAAACATCGTTTACAAATACAATTATTGTTTGATGAATGAAAAAGCATGCCAGGGTAGCATTCCTTACATATAGTGCATGTCTGCAAGTTTGATAGTGCATCTATTATGTGTTAAAATTTGTTTAATGTGGTCATGAACTTACTGTTGTTGTTCTATGATGGTGTAGTATCTGTTTCATTTGGTCTTTGTTTCTCTATGTTTTGCAGGTGACAATGAGCATGAATTTCCTCTTTATGAAGAGAATAGTAATCTCAACTTATTTTACGACTTTGTATTCTTTTATGATAAGGTTCAATTTGACTTTTTTTGTTGCTAGTGTCCATCATCTGCAGTTCAAAATAGTAGGCATGATTACTAATAGTCATGAGAAAAAGACATGGACTAATACAAAACATTTGTATTTCTTTGTACATCTACATATGAAATGAGAGAAATGGAATGCAATTACAATTGTATATAATGAAGAAACATAGTTGAGATTAATAAAATGTAAATGAAACATTCTATATTGAAAGAACTAAATTTTTGTATATTTTTTGCCTCTAGCTCCTTGGTTTAATTGGATCCCGATCTGGACCATGGTTCTATTATAACAACTAATAGTAGATGGTTCAACTGTTTGCTAATTATTTTTGTAGGTTTGTCATTCCTTCAATGGCGCAACCACAGTAGGAGGGTCCTCAAGGAGAGCAATATGGATTGTGCAACAAGAGTAACACAACAAAAGAAACACAAAATATGGAGGAAAATGTAGATTAAAACATTCTCATTAATAGAAATCTCAGTTACAATTGGCCGGCAACATCTGGACTCATAGATTCGGCTCACAGGCCTGATATAACATGTTAAAAAATACAACATTCTAATATGGTCCTATATGCGAGCGGAAATCTCACAAATCTAATCCCAGACTTATCTACTTATTATTTGCTGCTTTCCTAATGATCTATTACAAGCTTTATATCACATCCGCAGGTCAAGAAACATCCCCATCGGCCAAAGATTATTACAATCTCTGATGAAAGAAAATGTAATGTGTGCATGAACAGGTCGGCCTCCCATTCAAATTACTCCTCGATGAATGCAAAGGATGAAGTGTGGACCTATAATTAAGGCTAGGGACACTCCACAGAACATTTAAAATCACACTGTTAAGATCCGTAAGTTATGGGGATGATCCACAAACGATCAAATTAACCATTAGGCTTGAAAGTTATTCCGGTGCCAGTTCAAGAAACTTTCATAAAATCCAGAAGTGATAATTTGCCGGAAAAAGATCCAATCACACTCAAATCTTGGAATAAGGGAAATGAACACATCCACAATGTAAACCAAGATCCACAAGGTTTGGTGAGAAAATATGATGAATCCACCAACATGAACTAAGCAAGAACAAAAACAAGAACAAAAATAAAAGAAAATATTTTTGGTTGATGCAAGATTGCCAAGAACCAAGGATGTTCCTGCATTAGACATTCGGGGTTATTGAAAGTGAGTCCCTCACTTTGCTAGGGAAAAAGGAAAACCAAGATGGTCCACCTCAGCTTGAGAAATCTAAGAAGAATCCTCCACTAGTCTACCTTTCCACTTCACAAGATATTCTTTGTACTGCCTTCCACAAGTTTTTCTCCCATCTCTGATATCTAGAATCTCTTCAATCTCATTTGACTGTTATTTAGGAAATTAATTCTCCAATTTTTCTTTACTGTCTTCACTGAATTCTGCTTCATGGTACTGATGTAGATCTGCAATGTTGAATATAGGCGATATACCCATGCCATCCGGTAACTCCACTTCATATGCATTTCTTGAATCAAATTTCTTCAAAATATTACAAGGTCCAAACTTCCTCATCTTCAACTTATTGTATGTGCCAACTAGAAATATTTCCTTCCTTAATGATGCAGAGACAAAGGTTCACAACATCCAACCTAGTTCATGAAATAGAATACTCTTTCTTTGAGACAATTTCAACTACTCATTCTTGAGAAATAAGGCTCCAAAGAGGCCAATATAACAAAGCATGTACCCTCAAATCAACTCCAAAACCACAAATAACTAGAGGCAGCATTGAATCAACTCATAAAACCATCAACTCAATCATCTTTCTCAAGAAAAATCATCTATTAAAGCAGCAAATACAAAAACCCATACTCAAGGCTTGAACAAAGCTCCATTCAATGAGGGTTTGTAGAAAGTATGTTTTCTAAACCTCATACCAACTTGCCACACCTTCAATAATACTGGAATATGTCTGCAAAAACTCAAACAATCATCAAAAATTGCTTCCCCAAAAGATTTCACACTTTTCCATCCTTGAACCTCTCAAATTCACCCAAAACATGCAATTTTAACAACTAGGGCAGCCTAGGGCATCACCAAAAATATATCAAACCTTATTCAAATTCTCCGAAACCTTGGATATAGTAAGAACACCTCAAAATGAAATCTTTCCACAAATTTTTAGAAGTTTCCACTGTACAAATTAGAAGAAATCACATTTTTTTGTATGCAACCCCAAAAACCCTATGTTCAGAACAGTTTTTAGGAAATGACTTGTTTGACCCCTTAAATGGCATTATAAAAATTACTGGTAAAAATAAAGTTTGTTCACCACATCAATATATTTCCATATATCCAAGTTTTAGGTCCGTACCATTCCGTACTTGTCCGTACTAACATGTTTTCTGAACTGCCTGCCTACACAAAAATCATCATAACTTTCTTATTACTCAATGAAAATGAATGAGACTTGAACCAATGGAAATATTATTCAATAACCTACACCATAAAACTACTTTCACAAAGTTTCAGCCGTACTAAGCCGTACAAGGCCTGGAAACAGGGAGAAAACTGTTAAAACTTCAAAATAGGGTATTGAAATTGACAAAATTGATTCCAATTTACATTGCCTTCCTTTGGTTCACCTCTCCAAGGCTTAAATAGATGCTTAAAACATAAATAATTACTTCCCCTTCATTTCCAACTAATTAACTACCCTTTACAACCAATTGACCCTTCATATTCTTGCTTTTGTTCACATTTTGCACTTTTGCAATTTTACATGTTTTGCAACTTTTGCAACAAAATGACTCAACCAACCCCTTAGTGACTTTAAATATATTAAAATATAACCACCCAAGACCTTTTAAAATGATTTTACATACATTTTACATTCAAAGATTCAATTTTTGAAATTTAGCCTTTTGAAGGCATTTGTGAGCAAGGTGCTCCTGCACCACTTAAGTACACCATCACTTCATCTCTGACTTCAAACTCCTTATGTCTCCTCTTTTCATCTACTTTCTCCTTATACTTCCGGTTCATATCTTCCAAATGCTGCTTGACTTGATTATGCACTTTCTTCATATGTTTTGCAAATTCCTCTAATTCTGCACTTCTTTTATCTTCCATACTGATGTCTCTCAAGTCTGATATACCTCTAGGATGAACTCCATTAACAATCTCAAAAGGTGTCTTTCTGGTATTCGTGTGCACTGAATTGTTGTAAGCAAACTCTACTTGTGCAAGGACTAAATCCCAACTTCCAGTCTTCTCTCCAACCAAATATCTCAAAAAATTCCCCAAAATCCTATTTACTAGCTTTGTCTATCCATCATTTTGTGGGTGAAAAGTAGAGCTGAACTTCAAATCGGTCTTTAGCTTCTTCCAAAGTGTCCTCCAAAAGTACCCAACAAATTTTGTATCTCTGTCTGAAATAATACTCCTAGGTAATCCATGCAATCTAACCACTTCCTTGAAAAATAAGTCCGTTACATGTACTGCATCTGTTGTCTTCTTACAAGGTATGAAATGTGCCATTTTAGAAAATCTATCCACCACCACAAATATAGAATAATTACCTCTTTGTGTCTTTGGAAAACCAAGTATGAAATCCATGGTAATATCCTCCCAAGGTCTCTTCGGAATTGTCAAAGGCTTATACAATCCAACGTTCTGACTACTCCCTTTTACAACTTGAAAAACTCTACAACTCTATACAAATTTCCTAACATCCTTATGAATCAAGGGCCAAAAGTAATTCTCACTTACCAATGCTACTGTCTTATCTATTCCAAAATATCCTGACAATCCTCCACTATGCTTTTCTTTCACCAAGTTATCCCTCATTGAACTCCAGGGTATACACAACTGATTTCCTTTGAAAAACATATCCTCCTGAATGAAGTAATCCAACCACTGACTTCTATCCTCCAAAACTAGTTCTTTACAAGCTCTCCAAGGTTCTACAAAATCTGGGTCTCCCTCATACAAGTTCTTCAATTCATCAAAGCCTAATACCTCCACTCTCATTTCTATCAATAAATTCCTTCTCCTACTCAAGGCATCAACAACTCTATTTGACTTTCCACTCTTATGCTTCAAAGCAAAAGTATAGCTCTGCAAGAATTCTACCCATCTCATGTGTCTTTGATTCAACTTACCTTGACTATTCAAATATTGCAATGCTTGATGATTCATATACAACACAAACTCCTTAGGCAACAAATAATGTCTCCACTTCTTCAAGGCTTGAACTATGGCATAAAAATCTTGATCATACACTGAATATCTTCTCCCAGCATAATTCAACTTCACTGAAATAAGCTATGGGTCTCCCTTCTTGACTCAATAATACTCCAATTGCATTTCCACTTGCATCACAATCTACTTGAAATAACTTACTAAAGTATGGTAACACCAACAAAGGCTGCTCAGTCACCTTCTTCTTCAACAACTCAAAATTTTGATCTGCTCCAAATGTCCACCTAAAATCCTTCTTATCTCCTCTCATTGTTTGTGTCATAGGATTGCAAATAGAGCTGAAATTCCTAATAAACTTCCTGTAGAAACTAGCCAATCCATAAAATGATCTTACCTCTCTAATGCTATCTGGTGTAGGCCACTCAAAAATTTCTCTTACCTTCTCAGGATCCATCTTCAATCCATCCGCAAATATCACAAATCCCAGATATACTAATTCTTCCTTCATGAAACTACGCTTCTTAATGTTTATCAACAACTGCTCTTCTCTCAACCTTTGCAAAACTTGTCTTATATGCAACAAATGTTCTTCTCTACTCTTACTGAAAATAAAGATGTCATCCAAATAAACAATCAAAAACTTACCCAAGAATTTCTTCAATACCTCATTCATCAACCTCATGAAAGTGTTCAGTGCATTTGTTAGACCAAAAGGCATCACCAACCACTCATACAATCCTTCATTTATCTTGAATGTTGTCTTCCAATCATCCCCTTCTCTGATTCTGATATAATGATATCCACTCTTCAAATCTATCTTTGTAAAGTATCTAGCTCCACTCAATCAATCCATAATGTCATCCATCCAGGGCAAAGGAAATATATACTTCACCATGATCTTGTTTATGGCTCTAGAGTCTGTACACATCCTCCATTCTCCATCCTTCTTAGGTGCCAACACAATAGGTATTGCACATGGACTTAAGCTCTCTCTGATCAAACCCTTCCTCAACAACTCTTGCAATTGTCTATTCAACTCTTCATTCTCTGTAGGTGTCATTCAGTGTGTTGCTTTATTAGGAAAACTAGCTTTAGGAATTAGATCCATGCAATGACTAATACTCCTCACAGGTGGTAATCCATTAAGTACATTATCTGAAATGATCTCCTCATACCCTATTAGCAACTCCTTTATCTCCTTCGGTTGTTCTTCTACATGCTTCAAGTCTTTAGCCTTCTTAGGAACTAGGGAATAATACATGTTCTCATGTCTTAATCCATCCAGAAATCTCCTTCCATCAACCAAAAAAATTCTAGCACTCGGACAAACATCAACTCTAGGAACATCCTCCAACGACAACAAAGTCTGCTTCATCCCATTAGCAACAATAGTATATGTATTCTTCTTTCCATCATGAATAGCCTATCTATCATACTGCCAAGGCCTTCCCAAAAAAAATGGCATACATCCATAGGCATGATATCACACAAAACTTCATCATGGTAATTTCCTATCTTCAATTTCACCAAACATTGTTCACTTACCAGTATCTTATGCTCATCTTGAATCCATGCTATCTGATAGGGCTTCGAGTGTTTCAATCTTTCCAGCTTCAATTTGGTCACCATTTCTTTAGAAACTAGGTTCTATGAGCTTTCACTATCAACAATCACCTTGCAACATTTACCAGCTACCTTGCATATGGTCCGAAACAAATTCTTTCTCTGCAACAGCTCCTTCTCCAACTCACTTTGACATAATACTCTTCTATTCACCAACACTTCTCCATCTTCCAGTTTATTAGATGATCCGACATGATCTTCCTCAACAAAGGTTTTTCTTCTATTGTTCTTTATCTTTCTGCTTGTCTCTCCTTGATTACATTCAAATGCTCTATATCCTTCTCCACCACATTTAAATCAAGTTCCCCTAAATACTCTTTTCTCCTTATCATATTTTCTATAACCCTCATTCCTGTAACCACTATATCCTCCTCTTCGGTAAGAGTTTCCATCCTCTCTACAGTATGAATTCTAATTCTTACTAACTTCATTATCTTTATTTTGATCAGCAAAAGTTCCTCTTCCTCTTCCTCTTCCTCTTTGAAATCTTCCACCTCTTCCTCTTTGTCTCTACTCATGTATTTTATTCAACTTCTCTTATGCTTTTAGGGCACATTGATATGCTTCTTCCACACTTTGTAACTTGATCAAATTGATTTCATCCTGTATAGACGACCTCAAACTGTTCACATATTTGGCTACTTGCTTGATCTCTTCCTCTGAATGTCCAGATCTGATATTCAACTTGTAGAATTCCTTAGTATACTCTGTCACACTTGCTTCCTTTTGCTTCAAATTCCACAACTTTCGGAACAAATTGATCTAATAATTTGCAGGCATAAACTTTGTTTTCAACTTATTCACCATCTGATCCCATGATTTTATCTTTTCTTTTCCTCTTCTTTTCCTATTTGTCTACAAATGTTCCCACCAAAGGGATGCATGTCCTTTCAACTTTGTACAAGAAAACTTTACCTTCTTATCCTCAGTGGTATCTTCAAAATCAAAATACTTTTCCATCTCTGTGATCCAATTTAGCAATTCTTCTGAATCCAACTTACCATTATAATCCAATGGATTGAAATGTGGCTTAGTATTTTCTCTAGTTAGGGCTCTTATGAACCTCTCTTCTCCCTGATCCAGGCCAGGTTGATCTTCTCTTCCTCTTTCTTCCTATAATTCTACTTCTTCATCACTCACATCATCAACTGGTAAACCCCTCCTATAGGCCGTTTCAACTGCATCTAATCTGGAAACAATTCCTCTCATCATCTCCATTAAAGCAGGGTCTACATTTCCACATGCTCTATTTCCTCTAACATTTCTTCTTCCCACCATCTTTACACAAGTCCTCTACAGTTGCAAGTTGGGTCCACAGTCTGCCACCCAACAACAAGTCATCAACAGGACTTCACGAGTTATAGAAATCTCACACAGACTAAACCTCGCTTTGATACCAATCTAGCGCAACCACAGTAAGAGGGTCCTCAAGGAGAACAATCTAGACTGTGCAACAAGAGTAACACAACAGAAGCAACATAGAATATGGAGGCAAATACAGATTAAAACATTCTCATTAACATAAATATTGGTTACAATCAGCCAACAACATCCGGACTCACAGATTCGACTCATAGTCCTGATATAACATGTTAAAAAATACAACATTCCAATATGCTCCTATATGTGAGCGAAAATCTCACAAATATAATCCTAGACTTATCTACTTATTATTCGTTGCTTTCCTAATGATCTATTACAAGCTTTATATCACATCCGTAGGTCAAGAAACATCTGTGTTGGCCAAAGATTATTACAATCTCCAATGAAAGAAAATGTAACATGTGCATGAACAGGTTGGCCTCCCATTCGAATTAATCCTCGGTGAATGCAAAGGATGAAGTGTGGACCTATAATTAAGGTCGAGGACACTCCATGAAACATTTAAAATTACATTGTTAAGATCCACAAGTTACGGGGACAATCCATGAACGGTCAAATTAACCGTTAGGCTTGAAAGTTATTCCGATGCCAGTTCAAGAAACTGTCATAAAGTCTGGAAGCGATAACTTGCCGGAAAAAGATCCAATCATGCTCAAATCTTGGAATAAGGAAAATGAACATGTCCATGATGTAAACCAAGATCCACAAGGCCTGGTGAGCAAATATGACGAATCCACCAACATGAACTGAGCAAGAACATAAACAAGAACAAAACTGAAAGAAAATATTTTTGGTTGATGCAAGATTTCCAAGAATCAAGGATGCTCCTGCATCATTCGACCTTTTCAAAATCTATGTCTAGTCAGAAAGGTCCTTTTATAGTGAGAAAAGCCTTATGTATTCACTTGAGTATATGCCTATAACTATTGCTAATTTATACAAAAACAGACTTGATGGTAGTATTTATGAGATCAAAAAATAGAGGAAAGAATATAATTTGCATACACGTTACACCATGCTTCTTGCTTCATAACCTGATCAACATTCTATACCTTTCAAATACATCAACTGTAGTTTTCACAGAGTAGCTACAAGGATTTTCTTTCCCATCTTATTCCCTACTCTTACACCAGTACATGAGTTAGATTTATTTTTTAATAAGGTCCTCAAAAATCTGAGGACATTTTTTTGGGGTCAATGGTCTGATTTTGTAAGTTAGTAGTATGTTATGTACTCTTATTTTTTCCTGCTTATTTAAAGTAATTATCAAACTATGGTCCTTTGTGATGACCATAATTTGAAGGTAAAATATGAAGATAAATGTAAATAGGAAGGGGAGACAAATTGTGCAGTTGTGTGGAAAATTTGTTAAAAAATGGCTGCATAATATGAGTCTTTCTCCTTCCATCCAAGCTGAAATTTCAAATCCTAAATTATAACTATTTTAGAAAAAAGATTTCAAATTATATCTCCTCATGTTAGTAAGGGTTTTCCATAATGGAGCAAGGGCTAGACTACATCCGTAGCCAATGTCTTATTGAATGGAACAAGGGGTAGATTGTATCCAATCATTTGTACACTCATTGAATATGGCAATTTGCTACATAATATAGGTAGTAGGAAATTGCAACTACCATAGTCTATTTTTTGATGTAAGCCAACTGCGTAATAGTGGGTAGTACTTCAGCTCTTTAAATCCATCCATCATTATTGAATCCACGAGGGGGCAATAAGTTGTTTCCCAAATGTCAAAGCCAACCTAATGTATGCAGTAAAATCATAAACCTATGATAAGCATGTGAGCTTTAGAAAACACAAAGAACTATAAAACCAAATGTCATTATGACTATGATATTGTGATTGGTTGTTTCCTTTTTGGGGCCAAGGCTTTTTGTTGTAGTTGTTTCCTTTAAGGAATGACATGGCTCTTATTTTCTAGGCTCTACCTAGTTTGGGTGGCTTCGGGATGTGATTCCATTCTATCCACCATTTTTGAGGATAAGTTGCATTTATTTTCCTTTTAAGTAATATACAAATCTATTTCATCAAAATAATGTCAAATTCATAGCCATCTACACACTTTAATCTACAAGAAATGACAATCAAAAGACTGTCTACCCCTAGATATAAATTTGGTTTTGACGCTTTCATTCAATAGTTGTGACATTTTCACAACCAAAAATAATTTCAAGGCGTAGAGACTAGTACCCAGTCGCATAAAAGTGCCCAAAGAGACTATTAAGTGCAAACTTTACATTTAATTTCTAAATCAACATAACTGCTGACACAAAGGTCAACCAATTTAGTCATTACAATGACCATTATTTTCTGGATTTAATCATTGTATGACTATTGTTTATTGTCCTTTTCATCACTTTTTGAACTATTTTAAATCAAAATATTGCAAATTATATACAGTTGTATAAGACATGTTTACAAAGGGTTCATATAAAGATAATATAATTAATAAACATGAACAAGTTCAAGATAGAAAGACAATCAATTATTATAAAGTAGAAGTAATGGCATTTACAATCAATAATTAGATGTTTAAATTTAAAAATTATAATTTGTAAATTTGTTGGCACTTAAATAATTGAGATGTGGGTATTCATGGATGAACATATGTCTGCAAAACCCTTCAAACTATTGATAATAGAGATTTGGGGCATCTAGTGTTGATTGGGTACACGATAGTTCCTGTGCATTGTTCCAAATGCAAAATTTTGATATTACATTTATGAAGGAGAATATATACAGGTAGAAGAATATATACATTATTTCATGGAAAATAAGGAATGTAGGCCTAGTTGTTACTACATTGCATAGCTCATTGATCTTTTACAAAACAAGAAATTGCTCTCTACAGTGAAATCTATCTTCTCAACCTTAATGATTGTTGCTTTCAAGTGTTCTTCATTATTGTATGACTTATTTTTGCATGAAAATGTGAAGGGGAATTACAGAAGGAGAACACTTCTGATTACTTCTTCAGTACTTGTTTTTGCCTCATGATTGAATTGCAAGGTATATAGTTCTTGTACAAACATACCCATGACTTTTGTTGCTACCTCATCAAATGCAACTACCCATATTATATCTGTATGATCCTTCAGTTTGACCTAAAGTATGTACCTATAATTGCAATTTACAAATGTGGCCGCACACTTTGAGCAATACCATTTTTCATCTTCATTTGAATCTCTTTTCTTACATTGTTTTCCATCTGATTGAAGAGGACAAGCTAGATAACATAAGGAGTTAGATTTGAAGAATTATATTGTTGCCTTGATAATCAATTGGAGGGGTTGTATTATTTGTGCAGATTGTTCTTGAATATTGTTAATTGTCATTCTTGTAATAAGAACATGCATATCAACAAACTTTGTGGAGGGCGATACAATATTAGTCCCATAATGTGCAAACCAAGTTTTCAGTTGTTCTGTTTCTTCTATAGCAGGGTCTATAGAAAGGTTTGTAGTGACTAATGTGCTTATCACCTTTCCATTATAGTCACAAACACGTCCATTTCTAATAGCAAGAACAATTGATTGTTGTAAGTGGTACATCTTTTGAAGTTGTGCACCCTCTTTTTGAGTTGTTGGTCCCCATAAAGTTACATCTATAGTTGATGCAAACATATCTAATATCTTGATGCTCCACCTCAAAAAATCTATCCCATCCCTCCTTATTGTAGAGCCTGGATCTATGCAAACAACAATTCCAATAACATCAACACGTGAATTATTACTCTTACTCACAATTTCATTGATAGGTGTGAGGGAATTGATGTTTTGGAATGGAGAGGTCATATTCATAGAGAGACACCTTTGATTCAACCGGTAAGGAGATTTCTATTTCACTATTTAGCTTCTTGTAAAGCAAGCTTATTAGCAACTTTAATGGTCCCACCAGATAATGCACTTATATCTTCAATATTAATAGTTGCATGTAATGAATATCTACAACTTCAATCAAGCAAGTGACACGTGTTTCAATGTGTTCACTATCTATAATATCAAATCTAAAAACTTGTCCACTTCCATTTTGTGTGTTGAACTTGTGGATTTCTTTCTTCGTAGTTACATGACCTTTGATAGTCTACCTTGTTTGAAATGGATTTAAACTTTTGATAGGAGTGATGCTAACAGATAGATCCTACTTATATTGAGATGGATTTATGCCAAACAATATTATTTTAGAATATTGGTTTATGGATGATATAAGTGAATCAGATGAAGCTATAACATCTTTTTGTAGATGCTCCTCTTGTTTTGGAAATAGGAAGACAGGCTCACCAATGATGTAATAATCCATAGATGCAAGCTCTAGTTGTGAAATTACAATCCACCTATGTAATTATCAATAAAAAAATATTAGTATTATATTGTAGAAGTTGGAAAGTCAATAACAAGTTATAGAAAAGTGTTGAAGCTGCGTACTAACCTTAAACTACAAATGATGATACAATTATATTTTGTTAGTTGTATTATATATCCCTCGTGAATTAGCTTAGAAGTTATATAGTGATTGTATTTTTGTGGCAATGATGCTCTTTGTTTATGCACTCCATAAAAAAGATCTATTCTATATTGATTCTTTCTCTCAAGCCCACGACCAAAGTTTGTGGTAGCTAATACTTGGAGATGAGGATCCAAGCGTAGGTTGCCATCATTCATAAGCTTGATTTCATTTGTAGTCAATAATGAAGACATAGTTTGGGGTACTTGAATACTCCTATAAAACTACATTGAATGAGAAGTATATTGTGGTTAGCAATAGGAATTAAATACAAATGCACATTTAAATCTTATAATACAAATGAGGTTTAAATACAATATATGCTTCAATATTTAATACAATGCAAACAATATAGTTGTACTCTGTTTATCAGGATGTTTTCAAATGTAACGCTTCGCCACGTAACCCTAGAGGAAGTTGCAATTAACTACTCAAACACACAATTTTTTTTTTGTTTATGTACAAATAGCATGCAAGTTCACTACCCATTGCCAACAACCTCTAAGGTTACGAGACTGAGATTACTTTAAAACCCAAACAAGAAACATGAATTGAAACCATAACATTTAATTACTTAATGAATTAAGAACAGATACATTACATGATAAATTACATCAAAGAATAAGATATACCACATGATTTTAAATAATATAATTTAACAATAAGATTACAACTCTCATTCCCCGAATGAGGTAAGTCCAATAAACATGGTTACATAATACATCTTCCACCTCGATAACAAATGAGGGGTAATAAATTACAAGATCAACTAAAAAGAATAAAGCATGAAATGAAATTGGATCCCATGAGCTCTCCAACTGGAAATCTCATCCACACGCATAAGAAGAAAACCCAACGGAGTAAGGTGCACGTTCCACCCGACCATGTGGTACCCGAAGGCCCACCCCCCGTGTTAGGAGATAGTAATAAGGAATCCTATACAAGACCATTAACCTCTAGACACAGGCTAACTCACACTAACACAACCAATCACATGAACCATACAACCATAAGAATAACACAAGTACAACTCTAACATCACTGACATAAGTCACATTGTTTCTAGAAATAAAACAGATTAGGTATGATAAGAAGACCATACACATAAAACTAAATACCAACTGTTTTCATAGAAATAATGTCATCACATAGCTCGACATGGGATATCCTCTGGGAATTTTCATAGGCTCTGGCCCCCACTATGGGATATCCTAGTGGCCTTAACTGAATCCTGACCCCCATACTCACTCATGTAGAATCAAATACCTCTCGTAAAGATAAGATAGATGACCTTGTCATTCCAAGCCTTCCCACTCATCCCAAGCCTATACGATCACTTGTGTCTATGAGTGAGGCTAAATTATCTTGATTAATGTGAAATACTACCTAAACTTCTAAGTATATTGTTTTAGTTATCACTTGATTAAACCACCTCCGAAGGTTACCCAATTTACCTCTTTGGGCTCTGGCGCCTAACAGAAGCCACTCTTCTACTTGACAAAAAACCAACACAAAACCAATCACCAAGGGTGCCAAAGTGCATACAAACAAGATAAACACTCACTCCAACTCTAGGAGGAACATATAATGAAAACTCACTCCAAACACTGGAGTCAACAAAACACATAATCCACTACTTCCAAAGGAGGCACAAACCACATAAACCAATCCTAATCCAAAGGAGACACAAATCACATAACCCACTCCTTATCCAAAGGAGGCACAAATCACATAATCCACTTCTAATCCAAAGGAGGCACAAACCATCCCCGTTCGTGAAAATTGGGTAAAACAACAGGATATAACTATACGCACTACCCAAGGCAATACAAAGGCTGACTAACATATTACGACAACCCACGTAATTAAATGAAAACCCCATCTGGAAGACTTACATGAACAAATCACTCTATTTGTCCAACAACGACAATGAGAGAAAACACAACGAAAAGACACTTTTGACAATTAAATAACCCACTTTAGGATTTCCTAAATCCAAACAACGCAATTACATATTGCATGTAATCAATTAAAATAGGATTTACCAAATCCAAGCAAAGCAATAAAACATCGTTTGCAAACATCCAAAGCAAGTAAAATTACATTTGCAACATTAAGTATTTCAAAAACTCTAATTGTTTAATTCCATTCACAATTTAAATTAGGGACTAAACCAATTACTTTACTTCAAATTTTCTCAATTACGATTAATAATAAGAATCAATTGTTTAAAAATAAAAAAAATTTCATTTTCTTATAGAATCAACCTTTGCATCTTTTCTAATAAAAATACTCTAAAAATAATTATATTTAATTAACTCAATTAACATAACTTGCGAATACTCAAAAGTAAATACAATTACATTTGCAACCTTGAGGAATTTAAAACTAATAATTTAATTCCATTTTCTCCAATTACACATAATAATAAAAATCAAATTTTAAATAAAATCATTTTATTATAAAGTCAATTTTTTTTCTTTTTTGCCTATGGTAATAAAATAATCATCATAAAATTCATATATTTAAATATACAAACATTATCTAAATATATATTTAAAATCATTTTATATTCCAACTAATTAAAATAAATTCCAATTATTTAAAATAAATAATCATAAGAATTTTTTTATTTAAATAATTATATAATATATATATATAATATATATAATATATATATAATATATATAATATATATATTATATATATATATATATATATATATATATAATAATTAAATTTTATACATATAATATATATATATATATATATATATATATATACAATAAATAAAAGTTTTTATATGGTCAAACCCCCAAAAGGGAGGACCATTGCATCTCATGGGAGCACGCCAGCTCTGTAGGTTCCCCCTCCCAATTATCAATAATTTTTTTTATAATAAATTAAAAAAAAATAACATCTCCCTGTATACAAAATTCTTGACAATTTTTTTTGTGTAATTTAAAAAAAAAAATTTTCTCCAAAGCACTTCATACATAAATATATATATATATATATATATATATATTTCCATTGTTTAACAGCTAAAAGTGGGCAAATTTTTCCCACATAAATTTTTAAAAAACTAATTTCTTGATTCCAAATTTCTGAATATTTTCAAATCCAAACAAAAAAGTTTCTAATTTCTTTTGTTTTCTTTTCAAATGTTCTATTGTTAAACTTGAAAATTTCTGTTGAAGAGTTTGTATTTTCCACAAGAATCTAAAAATCTTTCATGTGTTCAACAGAGTTTTCAAATTGTTTCCAAGCAAGTTTTCAAAATTGAAAATGCAAATTTTCAAAACAATAAACAAGGAGAACCTATGATCTGAAGCTTGAAGGAGAGCTTGAAGAAGAAAAGTTGAGCTTCCCTGCAAGATTATTTTTCCAAAGCTCTTCCAAAATCCTCACCCAAATTCCAATAATGCATAATTAAACATGAAGAACTTCCTTTTCTTTTAACAACTATATATATATATATATTTAAAATGAAATATCTTCCCCAAATTTAGTCAACCTTCCCCAAAATATCCCATCCACCATAGTTATTACTCCTCTATCCATTTTGGAGATATTTTTCTTTTTTTGAAAATTTAAAACTAAAATTTCTTTTCAACATGACTTTATTACTTTTTTTTAAAATTTCTATTTCAAAATGAATTTAAATGCTTTTAAACATTTTTATTTCCAAAAAGAATTTAACTTTAAAAATTTTCTTTTCAAAAAACTTTAACACTTTTAAAATTTTCATTTCAAAAAGAATTTAACAATTATAATTTCTAAAATGAATAACTTGATTTAATTCCACACAATTAATTTAAATAATCAATAAAATAAATCTAATCCAAGATTAGATTATTTTATTAATTAATAAATTAAGTAACATTTCTAACACTACAACTAGATTTATTTAATAAACAACCTACATACAAAAAGCCATTTATTTACCTTTTTCAACTTGAAATTAAATAAATCAAGGAGAGATGAACAACAAAGAAGCAACTTAACCTGACTAAAACTCGACGACACACTATGACTAGGGTGATGACTTGGCACAAAAAACCTCACTACTATCTCCCAATCGAATACCATTGGCCAATGGACACACTCAAACCTGTGAAATCAGGTGGAGTCGATGTCCCATACCTGTCAACTTGCGAACAAAGAGTATATCGAACATGCATATATATAACATAATAAACACACCGTGAAGAGGAAATTATGGAATTGTAGGGCACTCACAAGCGAGTGATGCGATCTCATCCCCTTCACCAATACACTCATCATAGACTGACAGTTCCATCATAAACAAATATCTCATGCAATAACATGTTACAATTACTAATCATCATTACACCAATTAAAACATGCCAAATAAAGCCTCAGATAAGATACATCACATCACACAAATAGACTATCACTCTATAAATAGCGATCAAATCGTACACACATGATAAAGTATCTCAATAACCAAAAAACACATTAAAGCAAACAAGGACACACTGTCTAGCTAGAAAGCAAAACAGAGGGGTATTACATCAAATGTAAACAAATGAGTGTATTTTAGAGAGAAAGAAGGGAGGGGAGAGGAATTATAGTATCTCCAAATTGACAAGACTACTAAGCTCTTTTGGAATAAAACCAAACAAAATATTTCTTGAAAGATCCCTGAAAAGATTTGTAATAAATTTTTTGATAAATGACCATCCTAATCTTGTAAAAATTCCATTGAAGTTGGCTTGACTCTTATATTGCTACTATTATGCTATTTTCACTAATTGTTTTAAATTGAAAAGCTTCATACCGTACATGGGACTATATAAACATGAATAACATTCAACATGCATCTTACGACACATAAAACAACAAATAAAATCTTGCAAAAAGAACTTACATATATTTCAAGGAAGTCAAGAAACCCAATTGTGGAGGTAATGGGCCAGTTAAAAGTTGTCACTCAGATTGCTGTCAAAAACACCAATCAAAATAGTAGATAGGTAAGTTGTAGCTAGGGCATGTGATTTAATAATAAAGTGGAATAATTGTGCTATAATTGATAAATAAGTAAATATACAAATATTTTAAATACTTTAGAAAAAATAGATAGCAACCTATGTAGTAAGAACTCTAATTAGAAAACAAGTTCAGAAGAACCCAAATAAAATTCCATTCAAGATAGTAAGTTAAACGATTGATTGGGTAGATTCCTAATAGGGTTCTTTATGGAGAACTCATCCCCTAATTCTATTGTTACATTGATTATATTTTTAGTAATTCAGTTGATTTGTAGTCAATAATGACCAATTTGGACATGTGGGACAAATTTTTCTTTAACATGGTGATCCAAACATCAACAACTAAGTCAAAATACATTTACATATTCACTTCAAAATATGGTTATTTTTTTTCTATTTTTGAGAGCAGGACTCCTACAATGAACTTAATTCTAAATTTTACTAACTATTTGTGCAATCCAGATATGCAAGAAACCAAGATAATGATTCCCCAAATTGCATTCCATACTTTCAAACATAAAACCATGGAAAAGAATTAGTAAGCACATTGAAGAAACAATATTGTGGTGAGTGAATTCTTCTACTACAATGTATGAAATTCTCATCTTGTCTACAAAGAAAAATTGAAGAATTGTATCAGGAAAAAAATTGAACAAACTATTTTTTTTGCATGGCAATACAAAGAAACAAAGAGTAATGTTGACTTTGTTTCCATTTCGGAACATTAAACTTAAAATATTTGCACTCTAGATTCGAAGTAGCTATGTAATAAGCCTTTAAAAACATCTAATGTGAATCCCCTGCTCCTTAGACATACTCAAGTCTAGAGTACTTAGCAACCCAACATGTAAGATAGTATTCATTTGGTTACTCACTATTTCTAGCTTCCAAACTCTAAAATTATTTTTTTATCAAATGTCAAACTCAGACAACAACAAGACTTGGCTTTACCTTTGTTTTGTTGTGGAAATCGTTGGAGGATGAATACATCAACTCATAGTTTAGAGTTGGAATTTGCAGGTGGCATTATACACTTATTATCTCATA
The DNA here is from genome assembly GCA_007258455.2 of Sequoia sempervirens. Lineage (NCBI taxonomy): Eukaryota > Viridiplantae > Streptophyta > Pinopsida > Cupressales > Cupressaceae > Sequoia > Sequoia sempervirens. The sequence continues at coordinate 35,220 of VDFB02275164.1, forward strand.
TGTTATAGCATGCATCTTCCTAATTATGAATTCTGAACAAGACTTGGGCACTATTTTTTTCAACTATGTTCCTTGTAAAGTCAAAATACATTTACATATTCACTTCATAATATGGTTTTTTTTTCTATTTCTGAGAGCACGACTCCTGCAACAAACTTAATTCTAAATTGTAATAACTATTTGTGCAATCTAGAAATGCAAGAAACCAACATAATGATTCCACAAATTGCATTCCAAACTTTTAGACATAAAACTAGGGAAAACAATCAGTAAGCACATTCAAGAAACAATGTTGTGGTGAGTAAATTCTTCTACTATAGCGTATGAAATTCCCATCTTGTCTAAGGAGAAAATTTGAAGAACTATATTAGGAAAAATATTTGAACAAATTGAAATTTTTGCATGGCAATAGAAAGAAACAAAGAGAAATATTGACTCTATTTCCATTTCCGAACATTAAACCTGAAATATTTGCACTCTAGATTCAAAGTAGCTATGTATTAATCCTTTAAAAATGTCACTTATGTGAATCCCCTAATCCTTAGACATACTCAAGTCTAGAGTACTTAGCAACCCAACATGTAAGATAGTATTCATTTGGTTACTCACTGTTTCCAGCTTCCAAACTCTAAAATTATTTTTTTATCAAATGTCAAACATAGACAACAAAAAGACTTGGATTTATCTTTGTTTTGTTGTGGAACTCGTTGGAGGATGAAAACATCAACTCATAGTTTTGAGTTAGAATTTGCAAGTAGCATCAAAAACTCATTATCTCATATGTTATAGCATGCATCTTCCTAATTATGAATTTTGAACAGAACTTGGGCACTATTTTTTCAAGTATGTTCCTTTGGAATTCAAGATTTGTACACTGTCTCATGGCTCTTGGAAATTTCCAGTCTCAATTTTTTTTTTCATATAATATTTCATTTTCCTAGGTTGTGATTTGTGAAAGAATCTTAGCTAGGTTTTTTATATATAGAAGGGAAAAAGCCAAAAATTTATATTATATAGACAAAAAGATAGTATTTACAAACCTTACCAAAATTACAGTTAAACAATCCCGATTTCCAAATAGTATGGAAGAGCAATCCAATAACAAAGAAAATTGTGCAAAAAACCCAACAACTCATAGTTTTAACAGATAAGCAATAAAGCACATGGATTAATTTAATATAGTAACAAGTAACCAATAAACCAATCCTCAACCGTTGAACATATTTTTTAGTAGATAAATATTCAATTAGAGCCCAAATAAAGTTTAATCAGACCTATAAAGGGTACTGAAAAAAGCCATATAGAAAGAACACACAGATTTTGCATAAAAATAGTTATTGCGTACCTTTGGTAACACCATTTTCTGCTTCAAACCGTAGGATTTCAAACCCTGTAATTTTAAACCCTAACAAAAGCAAACACAATTGTTTTATAGTCACATACAGATTCAAAAAAAGTAAAATTCACTAAAACTACGGCAAGTGATTTACCCCAAGATTCCACACAAATTGTGTTGTGGTGTCAACGATGTCAATGAGAAAAAATGAACAAAGTTTACAAGAAAAATTTATGAAACCCTACCATGGCAGAATATTTTTCGAATGAGATGAAACCTATCTCCTTCAGTTGTTTCTTCAATCTATTCACAATAAACAAAATCTTTTAAATAGCACGATGGTTGTGCTATTAATTTCAGTTTAGCATAGTAGCGGTGTTGTTAATTTCATTTTTTGCATGGATATAGAAACAAAACAACAATGGTGTTGTTAAGATAAGGATAAGGCATGCAAAGTACAGTTTTCCAAGCATTAGACTAAGGAATGGCTAACGAGTATTTTCCAGGCATGTGATTTGCAATTTCCAGTGATTTTTCTCAAGCAAGAGACAATTCTAGTGGGTTGTGCCCACAATAAATAGACTATTGGCTAATAAATAAATGAATACAAATTAAATTCAATGGTTAAGGGGTATTTAACTTTAAAAATGATAATGTTGAAGTTGTGTAGGATTGATTTGTCACTATCAAATAATTAAGTGACATAAAAATTATCTCAGCGTTTTTGTTGTTTCAAGAAAAATTTGAGAGTTGTGAGTTTGATTCCAATTGTTTCCTGGGATCAATCTAATAGATTGTGCATTTGAAAACCTATTCATCTTCATCTTCTAAATAGCTAAATTTATCTAGATAACATCTAAGGGCATTGTGTAGGATTTTGTTGGCTTGATAGGTGATCATGTTCTCGTTGGTCAAACCCTCTTGGCACTAAGCTAGATTATTATTGATAAGTAATATCATAAACAACATACACATACATGCAAATGGATTAGATAACAATGATTGTAGATTTGATTCTTTGTTTCTTTTAGAAATTGAACTACACTTTAATTATTATTCCATATAAAATTAAGTGCATATTGAATGTCTTTAAATGCAATGATATAGAAAAATGTCACATAAACATGTGTTTATTTAGTAGAAAGTGGTGGGAAAGTTTGAACTTGAATTTGATGCTTTGATTTCAAGTTCATTCTCATGCACCTCAAGATAGAACAAGGTCAATCTCAAGCCACTTGAAAATGAACTCTAGGATAACATGATAACATTGAGGTATGGTGTTGGTCGGGGGGTCTAGCTCGATTGGCTAAAGCATCCTATTGTAGGCAAGATGTCACGAGGTCTAGTATCCCCTTGTCCCCATGGTACCAAAGGGAATGTCACACCAACATCACCAATCATGTTAAAAATTTTACCAGGTGCACTGCAGTTTATAGGAGGGCTAACCAATTCCTGCAGTCTAAACAAAACATTCAAGTATGGTGTGAATATGTGAAAATAAATGTGAATGAGGTTGCAATAATTATGAGTAAATGACAAATGGAAAATAAGTATAAATAAGAGTAAATAAAGAAAAATATGGATTAGTTCACGAGTCAAATGAAAAATAAAATTATATCATTTATTGTTATATTGAAACATGCCACCAAAATAAATATAAAACTAAATAGAAAATTGCAAGTCACACAATAGACTCAAGTAGTCAGGGTAACTTGCAAAACCAAAAACAGCCTTTTACAAGACAATAGCAAGAAATGAATGTTAGATTATACAATGCATAAAATTGATTAAAAGATATAGTATGTACAAGAGGAACCTTGCTTATATAGGGCGTCACAATCATATTGTCATGTTTGATTAAAAAATTGTAAATATTATAGAAAAAAGGAAAAATAAAGTAGTAAAAAAGACAAAAAAAGAAGATAGCCACCTCAAATAGGATAAGACTAAAAGTGGTTGCAACAGTCTCCACCCTAGGGACATAAGCACATATTTAAACAAGTAGTAGGTGGCAAAAATAATATTCAATATATTTTCTCTTGAACATTCAATGAAGCACTTGTTCATAAAGCTTAGGATGGAAACTTTGAGGATTGTTGGAGATACAAGGATGAAAACCCTTGAGCATTTCATGCATAGATCAGGACAAAAATCCTCAACCTTCTAATTGGTGGTTCTAGTTTTGGAGTTGCACAAAGTTTAAAATATTTTATAATAGTCCAATTTATAGTTTCAGTATTGTCCTATTTAGTAGTCAACACTAACACTTACCTAGCTTTATCATAGAAAATCTAAATAGCAACCAACATCATCACATCTTCGTTTTAGTACAACACTCCATTATAGCTAGTTTTAGCACCTTAGTACAATAGTTCAATTTTAGTTAGTTTCAATACCATATAGGCAATAAAAAATACTTCTTGGATGTAAAGGGTAAGACTACAGTCCACTACACAAACAACAACAATTTTAGGTTTTAGAATCCCTATCATACAAAGATCTCCATTAAGCAATAGTAACAAAATTTTCCTAAACTTAAAGCCCAATTTCATATCATCAAGTCATTATCGTATAGGACTAGCAAAAAATTTTGAGGTTGGATTATCAGTATATTCTACATAAGTTGACATGACAATGGAATTAAAGCAATACTCCTATAGTGTTAGAGATCTTTGATATTTGGAAAGAGAAAATAATAATTCTTACTTTAGATACAAAAGTAGAAAAAATGTGTCATAGAGATAAAAAAATCATTTGGTGAGGCCTTGAAATAATTTGCAAATTAACTCACATAGAGTTGGGGAATATTGGCAATTTTAGTGAGAGAATTCATAGCCAACTTGATTCTTACTCTATGTAGCAATAATATGAGCAAGGCTAATGATGGAGAAGGTAGTCCATCAATTACTAATCGAGTTCCTAATAATTTAGTTCCACCTATATGTCAGGTCCCAAGAATCTTCATATTCAAAATCCTACCAAGGGAATAATCATAGCTAGAAGGAGAAGAATGACAATGTCTAACCTTAGAGATGATGAATATCTATTGCGAGGAATATCACAATCTTAGTAGGATATGTCCCTTAGGGATTATTATGATTTGTAGATGAGGAATGCATCAAGAAGGGGAAGAAGGGTTCCTCAATATCAAGCTCTTAGAGACTTCCAAATTTGAGTTGACAAACTAACCATTCCTACCTATGATGGGTTTAATAAATGTTCATCTCAAGCAAGGTTACAAAAGATCGACACTTATTTTTGTTGAACCAATGGTTGAAGATGATGTTATCAATTTTTCTACTCTTCACCTAGAAGGGGTGGCCAACGAGTGGTGGTATCATAAGATAATCACTCAAGGACATGATTCAATTATCACCTTAGAAGATTTTAGGGAGAAGATGTTGGATAGGTTTGAATGAAAGGATCTAAAAATTCATTTTAGAGTTCTAGCTCAATTGAAATATCATGGATGGGTAGAATACTATGAGATTGAATTTTAAAGGTTTACAATAATAGTACTAGATGTATGAGATAGGAGAATGATAGTATTTTCATCAGAGGGTTAGCTAAACATCTCAAGGGCTTAGTGAGAGATTTTGGTCCATTAACTCTTCAGGATGTAGTCATGAAGGCCCTAGATATAGAATCCTAGCACCAAGGAGAAAATAATTACCAAAGGACCTTATTTCAATCAAAACATATGGAATATTAAAAAAGAAGGCTAAAGATTTTCTCCTCCACCTAATAAGATATGGATTCCAAAAATGAATTGAGAAGTCATTGTGCATCAATTGTTGTGAGCTCATGGCACCTAAAAATTTTTGTCTATGGAAGGGACAAATCCATTACATTGAGGTTTCCTTCATTGATGTGCTTGAAATAATATATCTTGAAATAATAGCTATAGAAGAACTTGAACCTAAAATAATGGGAAGGGCAACCAACGATAACACTTTGGTTGTACTTTTAGGAGGTCCCAATTTCCACACTCTTAGGGTTTCTTGTTGGGATAGCACATCACCATTCTTATAGATAGTGGGGCCACACAATTTTATTGATGAAGGATTGGTAAGCAAGAGGGGCGTTGGGATAGAGTAATTCAATGGTTTTAATGTCTTTTTTGTATATGAATATACCATTACTTGCACACAAAGGGTCAGACAACTTGGTCTTACCCGAGGGGAGGACCCATGATCAAAACTACCAATCAATGAAACTCAAGTTTACATCAAACAACAAGGAGGTAACTTGATCAAAATAATTTCTAATGGAACACCCAGGATCATTGTTGCAAAGAGGATGTAGAGATATTTTTGTAAGGACCAAATTGTATGGGCTTTCAATTGCCTCATTAGCTAATAGTAATTGAGTCCTAAAAGAGACAAATATCCAATAGACATTCAAGTGATTCCAAAGAAGCATAATAAGGTCTTTAGTGATATACCCTCAAGGCTTCCAACAAATTATTGTTTTCAACATTTTATAAAATTGGAGATAGGCACCAATCTTGTTATTATTAACCCTTACAAACATCTATAAATGCACAAAGAAGATATAGAGAAGGCAATAAAATAATTGTTAGCATCACGACACATTAGACAAAGCTCCAATCCTTTGCTTCCTCAGTAGTCTTGGTGAAGAAAAAATATGATACTATGAGAATGTGTATTGACTATAAGGTGTTGAACAAGAGAACTATAAAAAATAGGTATCCAATTCCTTGACTTGATGAAATAATAAATGAACTCCATGGATCAATATATTTTTGTAAAATTAACTTGAGATTTGGTTATCATCAAATTTAATTCCATGAAGATGCAAAAAAAAAAGCTTTTTGTTCTCACTAAAAACACTTTGAAGTTTTAGTCATGCCATTTGGTCTCACCAATGCTCTTACCACCTTTCAATCATTCATGAACCAAAAATTTAGTAGGTAGCTTCAAAAATTTAGTTTAGTATTTTTTGATTATATCTTGATATATAACAAGAAATGGGAGGAACATTTGAGACATTTGGATGAGGCACTTGGGATTTTGGAACAAAAATAATTGTATGCTAAATAAACCAAATGTGAGTTTGGGTTGATTAAAATTCTATACTTAGGACATGTTATAAGTTCTCAAGGAGTTCAGGGGGACATATTAATATTTAAGCCATCATTAGTTAGCCGATTCCTAAGACATTGACACAATTAAGGGTTTTTTTGGGGCTTTGTAGCTACTACAAAATATTTATTCATGGATTATCTAAGTTTTTCACACCATTGATTGACTTAACAAAGAAGGATAATCTCTTGGAATTAAAAGCGCAAAGGGTACTTGAGAAATTCAAGGAGGGAATGGGTACTTTCCTTGTACTTGCAATACTAAATTTCTCTTCTTTTCACACTTGAATGTGATACATCCAAAGAAGGAATTGGAGAAATGCTAATGAAAAATAATCATCCTATAGCCTTTGAGAGTCAAAAGCCAATGAACCAGAAAGAAAAATTTCCATTTATGATAAATAAATGTTTTTCATTATGCACATTATGGCAAAATTTAGGCAATACCTAGTGTATGGAAAGTTCATGGTGAATATGGATTTAACAATATGGTACTCTTTCTAAACCAATGAGACCTTAATTATTGCCAACAGAAATGGGTAAGTCATTCCAAGCTTATAATTTTGAAATTGAATATGTCAAAGGGAAAAATAATGTAGTAGCTAACACACTCTCTAGGATGTTAAGCATGTGCTCCATTTATGAGATTTCTAATGATTAGGAGGACTTGCTAATAGTTGAATATGGCAAAGATTCTTTTTTCTAATGATTTTTTTGATGAAAAATTCATTGATGAAATGATTAAGGTAGTTGATGAACTTATCAAGTATAGGGGAAGAATATTCTTGACTCCTAAATTAAATCTAAAAAATAAAATTCTAGAAGCAGTTCACGATTCTCCCTAATAGGAAATCTAGGACAGTGTTACACTCTATCATTTGAGAAATCAAATTATGTTATATTTTAATTACTTAATTTTGGATATTAGATGTTGCAATTAAAGTTATGATTTATTCTAAAATTTTGGAATAGACATAGTTTCCATGAGATGATTATTTTGTGTATATTCATGTGAAAGTGGAAAATAAATATCAAATTTTGAGTAATGAAAAACAATGTGATCTTATCATGTCAATTATTTTGAATTGATTATTAATTAGAATTATGTTAATTTAAATACAAGACTAACTGCCTTTTTGATGAATGAGGTGGATGTGGGACAAGTTTAATTCCTCATCCTAGTCAAGGAGGGAGACAATCATTAAGGAGAGGCTTTAGATCGAGTTGTATAAAAAAATTGTATCATGTGTCTGAGAAGTTTACACACACATCACTAGTTTTAACTATTGGAGAATGCCAAGACCAAAAAGCACAAAATTGATAGCCTTCCACAAGTGAAATGATAAACAAAATAAGATATCTATCATATAATATGAAGAGTGTATAAATACAATGAGATACCTTGTATATATAGGTAAGATAGATGAGGTAGGAAGGTAGGATTGAATAACTGACTAACCCTCCAAATGTGCAACACTTGTGAGCTCACTTGACAAGTGTGTGAGAAAGTGGCATGTATGCATCCACTAGGTGTCTTAAGTGATGATGAAGCATGTCTCAATGTTATGAAGTGGGAAAAACCTATGAAATAACCTAAGTAAACTTAAGCTAAGTATGAATAGGTCAATCCTAGAAAGTAGATTAACTAACTAGGTGAATAATGACTCTATTTACACTAACATTAACTGTGCCTTTGGTGATGTCATTTTGTCATAAGTAATTTCTTGACTTTCCATGTTTAGACATACTTAGTTGTCTACAACTTTGTTGGTGTCTAATCATATTTTTAATTTTATTTTCATAAGGTCTAATAGGTTGGTACACTATTGTTCTAAGCATTTCTCTCAATGTTGAAAATATTGACCTTATGTCTCAAGCCTTATATTTGAATTTATTTCAAGTGATAGTTTAAAATATATATATATTTTTTTAATTGTTTGTTTATTTTAAATTCAAAATAAGTTTTAAAAAAAATTTCCATGTAGTGGAAGCATGGTAATTTAATGGAAAATTTAATTCAAAGTGGAAGTCTTAGCGATGCTCACCACAATTCCATTTCTATGAGGCATGCGAATTAAGAGGCAAGTTATTCATGAGTAATGGGTAGATAAGACCAGAGAGTAGTAGAGGAAAAAGGAGAGTAACTTGGAATGAGGAAGTTGTGGCAAGAAAAGAGAAAAATGAGGAAGCATAGAACTAAATGAGGAGAGAATGAATATGAAGATAAGGTCATGATTTGTTGACTTCATTTTACAAGGGAAAGAGACAAACTACAAAGTAAAGGAGTAAAGAAGAGAAACAAAATGAAGGAAAACTTCTAGGTTAGTTTGGTTATCATTTGTCTCTATTTTTCTTTGAGGAAAAACATGTGGAAACTAAATTATATAATATATTTTGTATGTTTAATAATTTTCTTATGAGTTAGTAGGGTGAAAAATATAATTCCTTCAAGGATATAATTTATTAATATATATTTTTATTGCTTGAAGTTATGGAGGTTGAATAAGACTTTATCACTTTGTTGACTATATGATTTTGTTGAGAAAATTTATATACATATGTGTGTGTTTACTGAGTATATACACATATCTATTTGTATTTAAAGTTTTCTTTTTATATAACCCTTGGATATAATAATGCTTTCATAGCTATACATTATAATTGCATAGAGGTACCTTACTAGCAACAACCTTATGACTACATTATAAATACTAGATAAAAATATATACTTGGTCGTATACAATGTGAATATATTGGCTATTGCCAAAGTCTTTGGGTTGATTTAAATCTATCTAAGAAGGATTCATATTGTTGTGTGTAAAATGTGAAAGGAGATGTATACCAATTTGACCACATTTATTATGTTGTTTTGAATAAAATGTGTATTAAGGTTGATGTCACTTAGACCACATAAACATTAAATGTTGATGTGTGTAAATATGTATTGAGGCGATGCCATTTTAATCTCATAAATTATGATTTTTTTTGTATTATGGTAAATACAAGGTCAATACTATGAGACCTAATAGTGAGTTTTATCTGCATGCAAAAATGTATATTTCAATAGTTAACTTGAATCATTACTTGACTGAGTTAAATTTACACAACAATCAAGTAAAGATTCATAGCCAGTATATTTAAATATATTGAACATCCACATCATGTTTTGTAAGATGTAAATTGTTGAGAAGAGGGCAGGTGCAAAAAGTTGGGGGGCCAAAAAGTGGCCATTTTTTTTTGAAATTAAAAGGCTATAACACGAGTGTGTTATAATGCACTCGTGTTATGGCTTGGTGTGACCGAGCCTTGATAGTTTGTCATAAGGTCCTAACACTTTAGTTAGAAATATATCAATTAAGTCAATTAGGTAGTGTTTAAAGGCTGTATGCAATAGGGAATTTCTTGGCCATCTCTCTTAGATTTTCTGAATGTTTAAAATAGTTGTAAACAAAACTTAAACTAGAAAGTCACTAAACTAGAAAGCATGAGATTGTTTAAACTAGAAATCATGATATTGTTTAAACTAGAAGGCATTCAAATTCTTATTCTAGAAAGCATGTGAATTACCTAGGAATCAATACTTGTAGTTAAACTGTAAAATTTAAATGAAAGAAACTAACAATAATGACTAACTACTGATAGAAAGTACACTTAATGACTTGTAACTAACAACAAGAGTAGGTGCTCTGGAATTTCCAAATGAACAAAACTTAAAGATTGTAAACTTAAAACTACGACCTATAGGAGTGCATAACAGAGCTCACCACAAAATAACATTCATCCAAATTCAACATGTACAAAATGGAAGTAACAATATTAACAAGAGAAATGCTTATCTACTCTACAAAATCCCTCGAGTGGCCAACTCTCGGGTGTGCCTACGATTAACTCAAGTCACATGTACTTTCACATCTTTAAAATAAATCCATTCATGATAACTCCATTACACAAAACTGTTGACTCAGAATGGGATTGACAATATTTATTTATTCATATCATCAAAGTGTAACACAAAGACAAATGAATAGTATTCAAAGCATATCATAACAACATAACGGTCACCTCTTGTCTTGGTAGTTACACATATTTATACTACTTACAAAATCCTAAATTTTAGATGGCAGTAGATCACCATTGAAAAAGTCTTTTAACAAAATTACAAACTAACTTAACAGATGTTCGTGACATAAAAAAATAATAAAGTCTCAGAGTGGAGCCGTAAAGTCTTAAATAGAAAGTTTAACATAAAGTTTTAAAGGAGATTGTTGCACTTTGCACGCCTAAATTTCTAGTGCCTAAACTTTTGGCACTTTAACTCCAACTACTTGAAGTCCGCTCAAAGTCCACTTCATTCTTCAGTCTTGCAAAAGTCCTATACAATGGCTTGAAATCTATACCATTAAATCAACATTAGTTGGCTAATTTCAATCAATTTAAGAAATAAAGATTTATACATCATTTCGTAAAAAGTAAACAATTATTGATCCTAAAAATAAACAATTGACAAGGCTAAAGTGATTGATAAGAACAATGAAGGGGTATTTGGATTATTATAATTATGAGGTTATTTATACCTCATCAAGCCTAAGGCTTAGTCACATCAAGCCTATAACACGTTCACATTATAACGCGAGCACGTTATAGCTTATTAAAATGAAAAAGAAAAGGAAACCATTTCATTTCATTTTGTTTTCACTGTGTATTTTCTTTCTCACGGCCAACAAACCCTGCAATTGCGTGCTTGTGTTTTGGAAGGATCAAAACTTGTAATTTCTTCATCGAATCTTTGCAATTTTATCTCCAGGATGCCACCACGTCGACAAGGAGGTCAAATAAGTAAGCATTGTTTGTTTGTTTTTGTGAATTTGTTGTTAAGTAGGTAATTTTAGGTTGTTTTTGATGTTCATTTCTTTAATTTGTAGGAGATGATAATCAACCTCAAAATCCTCCTCAAAATCCTCAACAACCACAACAACAAACTCCTCCACCAATTCCTCAACATCCTCCTGGTACTCAACAAAATTTAATGGGGGAAATTGAAAACAACAAAAAATAGATTGAGGAGTTAATCATGAGGTTGAATGATATTGTAAATTCAACCATGGAAAGAAGAACACTTGTGAATTCAATTCAAGAAATGTTAACACATGTAGATGTAATTAGAAAACAATTAAGTGGCGGGGTAGATAGGAGGTAGGCATGGAGGAATTTTTATGCAGATAAGTTACCATATAAAGAAGTAAAAGATGAAAAAATTACAAAATATGATTTGTGCTCACTATTCACTAACCCACACACAAATCAAAATCTTGACCTTAATCCCAAGAGGTTTCCTATCCATTGGTTCCACCACCAAGGGATTAGGAACAATTTTTGGGATAGGTGGTGGATGGGTTTTGACTAGCCATCATGCAACAATAACGAGGTCCCCCAATATTTATGGAGGAAACTCTACTGTGAGTTCATCCTCAACAAAATCCCCAACTATTTTGATATGAGGGACTTTCACGGGAGAGGTGGGGTGTCGACATAGGATATACTAGGTGCATGTCAGGATTCTCAGTGGCAAGGGAGATGAGCTCTCGCTAGGCTTACTTGAGCACATCATTATCCCTTCCATCATGAAGGAGAGTGCTAAGGTGGACACTTTGTAGTCTATCAACTCTTTGACCTATAGTATCATCTAGCGTGCCAGTCCTGTAGTACAATGCCATCCAGGGGAGAGTTTGAGGGGTAGGATTCCACCCCATTCTTGTCAGGTTTGTGGGTTGACTTGTACATATGATCCCACAGACATTCAGGAAGCTGGTGTACAAGATACGTCTATAGCTATGGAGTTGGCGATGGTAGATGACATTTTGAATGAGGCTTTCGACATCAATACTCAGGTAAATGCTACCATGTTCATTGAATTTAATTTATTGAAGTTCATTTTTTAAATGAAAGATTAACTAATTTAGTTTAATAATTGTAATAAAATTTTAGGGTCACAGTGTTGACTCTGGATACATTGGCCCTCCACCTATTTATTACTCCATTGCATCTACTGCTAAGGTATGTAACTAGTAAAAAATTACAAAAATTACATGTGAACAATTTTTTTATATGAATGGTATTCTAAAATCTGATTTTGGATGTTGAATAGGCTAATATTGGAGGTTTTGTGGGAACACCTCCCAGTACCAGTGGAGTTGTACAAACCTTCATGCAAGTAATAGAATAAAGAGTTTACTAATGAATTGTAATTAATAGATTCGTGTAGTTTATATTCATATCACTGATTACATTGCATTGCACATATTTCAAACTCAAAGCATTACTTCACATTGCATAACTAATAACTAGATGTTGATAGATGACAAAATTTCAATTACAATATAGTTGTTTAGAAAGTCAATGTAAGCAGTGATGCAATTAATTCACATAGCATAAGTACTAACTAGGAGCAGTTTCCAATTGCATTTGCTTGTCATGGCATTCCATGAGACCACTTTTTATTGAGGCCTTTTTTCAAAGAGTTCACTGCCTTGTCTATACTATGGATGCTTGGGAAAAATATATGAAAGAATAATAGTAAGCAA